>JAAAKQ030292433.1:0-10289 GCA_010016005.3 Zanna intricata
ATATGTTTATTGGAAACTTTTTTCTTATTTTTAGATATAGAATCCGTTTCCGAGAGATTGCCCTGCAGTTTTGATACACTCTGTATAAGACTGTTGTATGCTGAGAAAAGATTACTTATTCTAAAGAAAATAAAATTAAAAAAAATTCACAAATGACAGCAAATTGGATAGGTTAGCTCTGTTATTTATGTGTTTAAATGTTTGTGAAGTTACACAACTAAGAGTATCTTAAGAAGTAGTAAAAAAAATCTGAACATAAAACCTCTTATGATATTTTTATTTCTGTTTTATTATTTTTTTCAAATTTTAAGTTATTGTATGCTTCGCCAGCCAATGTACGAGCTTGTTATTTCACGAGCAGACTGCGTTACTACTCGACCTGAAAACATTAACTCCGTGTGTCAAATCGAAATGTTACTTATTATTATTTGATATTGTACGCGATAATAACCATCATATTTACATTTACTAATTACAAACAATACGTAATTAATTCTTTCATAACCTTAATTTGCACTAAATTATTAAATTTTAATGAATTGAATTCATGAATCTAATTGGATTTTTTGAATTTTCTTCATGCATCTAATTCAAACTTCTAGCAAGTTCACCAGCTTAGCTAAACGAATCATTATCACTGTAACTTTCATTTTCACTTTCACTAACAGAGTCTACTCATATAATATAACATTCTGTATTTAATCTATCAGTGGTTCCAATTTTTCATACACTTTTTCAATATTTGTTACTTTTTCACAAGAAGGTTCCCAGTCGGGCTTCATTCATGGAATTATTTTCTCCGCAGTTAATTTTTCAACGTCAAAGAAATGTTGTGTTATGACTCACCACATTCCTTTTACAGCTGACCATACCATCTCGATCGGATTCAAATCAGGATGGTACGGTGGAAGTCTAAGAACACCATTTTTTTTCAAAAGTTCATCCAAGTGATATTTTTGTACTTTAGTTTTGTCTAACTTTATTCATCAATATAACTATGGTTTCAGCATTTTTGAACTGTACGGAATAGGGGTTTTATCCAGCCAATGGAGCTAGAATTTGGCACTGTATTCTGTATTGTGATAAGGGGCGTTATCAACAACTATACTGACACTGGTAAAAGATTTGAAATCAATTTTTCACGCGCCCATTTCATGAAATTGTCTATATTCATGCTGTCATGGTAGTCGCCAATTTTCGAACTGGCTTTTACAGATAACAATGCGTTCGGAATAAACCCAATTTTTCCTCCAGCATGAATAACTATTAAACGGTCACCTTTACTAATCGGCACTTAAGTCGCTCAACAACATTATCAGATCACAACTTTGTCAAACAATACGAACTAAAAAGGTAAGTTTCATCCAATAAACAATTGTAGCATTGTTTTGTCCGTGCTTAGTCATTGCCTGCAAATATTCAATTCTCTTCCACCTGATTTCGAATTTCTCAATTAAAATTGTTCTGTTACTTTCAGTTTTACGCAATTTGAAACCTAACTCTTTCAAAATAACAGCTAAAGTTGTTTCACTCCGTTTAAAATCAATAGATGCCTGAATTTCTTGCCTAATTTATATGTTTAAAGTAGGCAATTCTTTCTTCTCTAAATGAAATTCATTAACTGTTCTTTTAATCACACTTAAATTAAAACTGTCCAGTCCAGTGACAGGTTTTGAACGTCGTTTATACTTTGTCGGCGTGTTGAAAGGACACAATTGGGATGCCGACTGAAGGATAATGTCTTTTTTCTTCTGAGTTTTTGAACTTTTTTTTCCGGAGATGAAGGAATGTGACCCCGACACACGTTCCATTTACGAACGTATGTCGGGGTCGGACCCAGGACGCTCTCCGTCCCGGGGTAGCTAACAGGCTAACAGACTCTGCCAAGGTATTGTTAGGCATAATATAACCTGCCCCATACTGACTAAACTTCCCTCAACAGGCTTCTTCTCCGCCCCGATACCGGACCCGCAATTAAGCATAACTCAGTCTCGGGGGGATTAAAGGAGTTTTTGAACCTGTGTTCATGATATTTCACAAGCGGCAGCGGTTCTTTCTTCGCATTTTTTAATGCCAATTATATGTTTTTGTCAGTTAATTTACCTACTTTTAGAACTTCTTTTTTCATAAAATCATAAACATTATTGATAATTTCACATGCTCCATTCCTAAATTATTTTTCTTAACAACGGAGTTAAATTCTACTTTAACAAACCGCACTAATAACACACGAACAAAAATAAAACGATCAAAAAATATGTTACAAAAAATTTTAGAAAAACAATGAGTAATTAATTATAGAATAATATGACCGCGCATAATCGCTATCCGTATACCTTCACTGACTAAAGTTTATTTCTTTATACACCACGAATGACGAAAGACATATAATCGTGACGAAAGACATAATTTCTAACTGCATGTAAATATTTTTATAGGCCTGTACTGTACATAATACCTATCAGTGAATTAGTCCTTGGTTAAGGAATCGTTACTGTTTACAAGATTGAATCATTAACCATTTTTATGCATGTAATCAAATCACGTGGAAAGAATTAAAAAAATAACAACATAAAAGCATTGTTTAGGCTTCCGTAAAAAAAAATAGGTTTCGAAAAATGAAATAAAAATAATAATTACACGCAAAAATAATTTTTGGAAAACAATAACATAATAAGATGTCAGCACGTGACACCACAGCGCGTAGATTCGCTGAAGCAACTATAGTTGCAGTGCCGGCCTCCGTGGCTGAGTGGTAGCGTCTCGGTCTTTCAACCAGAGGTCCCGGGTTCGAATCCCGGTCAGACATGGCATTTTTCACACACGCTACAATTCATTCATCTCATCCCTCTGAAGGTATACTTAATTGTGGTTGCGGAGGTTAAACAAAAAAAAAAAAAAAAAAAAAAAAAAAAAAAAACTATAGTTGCAGTGAATGTAAAATAACATAAGGAAAATTACAATTTTTATTCCTGCTGTCTGTTTCTCAGGACTGATTTTCTGAACAAAAATTTTTAGGTAAATTTATTGTATGCGTCCGTTATTTAGAAGGCCCGTTATTGAGAATTATTTTATACATTAATACCACTATAAAACTGCCGAGGAATCTAAAAGTGTCCGTTATTAGAAGGAAACTGTTATTAAGAAGTTTCACTGCATATAATCATAATTTTTTTCTTTATTTTTACGAATATATACCCCCACGGCAACCTGACTCGCCGTTAGGCATTACTCAGTCGCCGCGGAGTGTCGTGGCAGCAGTCTGCCCACCCTGTGTTAGCCTCCATCTGAGGCTGTCCCATCAGGGTCCTTCCAGCTTCTTCGGAACGCACTGATCTCAGCTTCTGGAATGCCGATCGATACGTTCCTTCACTGGGCGGCTACCCTTCCCGTCCCTAACCTACAATTTTCAGGGGTGCATTTCACACTCCCTTCACTTTCCACGCCCCTTACATACCTCGAGGGTCCCTTGTGTCATCATCGCGGAGTTCCGACCCATCCATTCTTGCGTGTGGACGGACCAGAACACCCTAGATAGAAGAAGAAGAGCTACCTCCCTGGCCCTAAACGTCGCCATGTTTAAGAACTTGTCCTTAAGAATTGCAGCTTTGGTAAATAATGTCCAAATACTGAAAACTTTGAACTAGATTAGTTACCAAAGAAATTTTAAAATAGTTATTTTTTTTATAAAGAAATGTTTAAAATATTGATTTAGCTAAATTTTTGTGGTTACCGTAGACATTTTTCTAGTCAAGTACATCATAGAATATGCAAAATTATTTTATCATAATAGAAGAATAGATGATCGTAATCGATTATAATTATTAGCCTTTGACACCAGAGCCTTTGATTCACTAGATCTCAGTAATAAATCCAGAGAAAAAATTGAAACGTCAGAGTAGTTATTACATAATAGTCATAGACCAGGAGCTGATTTCTGCAGGAATCTTTTTTTCAGTGAAACTCGATTTAAATTAATTACAAATCAGATTTTAATTAATCACAAAGAAAAAGTTTTTTTTTTTTTAATTTATCCGTAATGATCTAGCCGTATATCTATTTTTTAAAAAGTCACTTGTATACCATTGGATGTAAAATTAATGAATATACTACTAGCTTTTTTTGCTAAAGCAGATTAAACTCTGCTATATTAATTTCTAATATAACTAAACATGTTAAAATGAAATGTTTAATTTATTGAACTGTATCTAATGTGATGCAGAATGGATTTATTTTCCCAAAAGTAAAGAATAAATAAATTAAGCACAAGAAAAATAATTTATTTTAAAAATCTTAACCCTAATAGGGAAAGCGTGAGTTCATAAAAATATATAAAATGATGTTAAATGATTGGTGGAGTGGATGCTAACCACTACACTGATCATTCAAAGATCTTGTTTCTAAATTCTCACCTTGCTTCTAATCAGCCGGTCCTAGATTTAATTCATGGTGATATTTTTTCACCTTTCATTTCATCTTTTCTTCTAAAAATACGTTCATTGCTTGTCTTAAACCATAAAACTAAAATAAATTAAAATGCAATGGCGTTTGGGGATTATTATTTGAATAAGCAAGGGTGTTATGTTTGTATAGCTCTTTTCCTTTTATAGTTTTAAAAAATTTGATGTGGACACGACATGACTCCTTCTACGCGTATTAAATTACACAAACACATTTTTTGCTACACTTGATCTAAACTTATTTCATTTGAAAGTGAGAAACGATTCCTTAATTGTATAATAATGTGAACGTTACACAATTGCTGAAATATTAGTTTTTATTAAAATCAAATATTTATACAATTATTAATTCAACTAACTTACATGAAATATTAGGAGAGAGTAAAAATCCCTTTATTACTCATATTACTAGATCAGTATTATGAGTATCTTCATGAGTTGCTGATTAACAGAAGTTTCAAATTTCTGGTGCGTCGTATAAATAAAAGTTAATAATTAAACTATTCCGTTTAGTGAATTTCTGTATACTGATTAAAAATGTTAATTTCGACCTTATGGTGTAAAATATTATTTTTTTATTATTGAATTATTTGGTGAATAATCCAAAAGAAAGATAGAGAAAGTTCTATAGGAAAAAGAATGATAACATGAAGAAATATATTTTTTTTTTAAATTCAAGAAGATGAATATGAAGAGGAAGAAAATGTTACAAACCAAAAAAAAGAAAAAACATAAAAAAAACAAAAAGAAAATGTTGCAAACAAAGAAAGAATAAAAGCATTAGCAGAAGATATAAGTATAAAGAGGAAAAAAATATTAAAATCTAAGAAAATATAAAAAGATTAAAAGAAAACGATAAATATAAGGAGGATGAAAACGTTAAGACCAAGGAATGAATAAAGGATTAAGAGAAAATGATGAATATAAAGAGAGAAAGGCATGTGAAAACTAGGGAACGTGTACACAAATAAGATCAGAAGAATTATATTAAAGCAAACAGCGATTAAATGATTGGCAATAAAAAACAAATAACGAAATTGTGATCAACTCCGACTGAGGGAGAATATTGTCCAACAATATCAGATGAATAATGAACTAAAAGATAATTTTTTTTTTTGCAATTTATTAAAGATCGGTATGTATGCCTCAGGGTATATGTTGTTCATATGAGCGTATATTTTTCATTCACTCTGTATTTAATGTAGATAAAATTAAACAGTAATTCCAGAATAATTAAATAAAATTAAACTAAAAAATCCAAAAATAATATGATTCTAAATTATAATTTTCAATTAATATTTTTTTTTTTAACCCCGGAACCACAGAAAGTATATCTTCAGAAAATGAGATGAATGAATTGTAGCGTGTGTGAAAAATGCCATGTCTGACCGGGATTCGAACCCAGTTTCAATTAATATTAAATAATCAGATGTTTCACCAAATCTATTACATACACACATATTTAAAAGTTCATAAAATTTTATTTCGCCGGCCTCCGTGGCGCGAGTGATAGCGGCTCGGCGTTTTATACCGGAAGTCCCGGGTTCGAATACCGGTCAGGCATGACATTTTCACACACAGTAATCCCAGAGGTTAAAAAAAAATTAACTAATAATAACTTTTGATATTTTTCTTCTTTTTCTTTCTTTGTAAAATATTTTTTCACAATTGCAAATTAATAAATCAATATACTTAAATTTAAAACAAAGTTAAAAAAATAAATTTAAAAAAGTTAAAACAAAAAGAAAAGAAGTTGAACTCTGATACGAACCGATAAGAAATGCTTTCTCTTATAAGATCTAAATATTTCAGTAATTAAAATTTTATTTGGATATAACTCTGGAACTAATGAAAATAAGTACCACTCATGATATATTGTTGAAAAACTCTCGTTGAGGACTTATTACTACAGTAAGAAAAAGTCCAAAATCCACATTTTTAGGGATTATGAGCTTTTTTGGACACTTTTGGTTCAGTCGATTGCTGTCAAAAGGGGAGGTGCAAAACTAGATGAATAGTCCTAAATCCAAAACTTCAACATCCTACGACTAATCGTTTTTGAGTTATGGGAGACACGTACAGATATCACGCCGAAACTAATAAAAATCGATCAGAGATGTTCAAAATGGATACTTCCGTTGAAATCTGAAAACCGAAATTTTTTGCGATCACAAAACTTCCTTTAATTCGTGCAAGGAAGTAAAAAAAATATTCATATGTATTCTATAAAATACATGTTTGGCAGTTAATCTAATAAGCTAGTTTTAGCCTTTCTTCTTTTTGAAGTCATTCAATGTTTACGTAATATTGTCGTCTTTTGATTTAGTAACTATCATACCTAACAGAGCATTACTGCTTAATTTTTGCGAATGAACCAATCGTTTCATTACGATTTGTTTGTTTACGATTAAAAATTCTATTCTATAAATCTATATAGACTAACCCTGATGTACAGGATTTTACCGTAATCCACCTAGATTCACCAGATCTCATTAATCAATCCAGAGAAAAAATTGAAACGTTATAGTAGTGATTACATAATAGTCATAGATCCGGGAGCTTATTTCTGCAGGAATTTGTTTTTCAGTGAAACTCGATTTAAATTAATGATAATTTAATACATTACTGTTGGATTACCCAGAAAAAAAATAACCGTAATTACCTTTAATTAAATGTATCGTAATTAATCTATTTTAATGATCTGCAACTTAATTTTTTTAAGTGAATTAAAAGTCATTTGAAAGAAAATGATATGAAGAATGTAAAAAAAAAAAAAAAAAAAAAAAAATGGTTGCCAGCTCTCAGTCAGCCGCAACCTCCAAGTTGCCGGGAGTAAACAGGTATGTTATTGTTTATTTATGTTCACTGTATTTCTCAAAAAAACAATTATATACTAAAAAAGTTTAATTTTTTCTGTACATAATAACTCATGGTTGCTTATAAAAAAAATTACCGCAAGTAGTGGTTGCCATTATTTGAACTAATTACTTTCAGTCTGGATGAGAAGTTTAAAATTGATTTTAACCTTTATTAGAAGAACAAAATAAACATACTATAACTAACTAACATTCTACAACACAAACAGCCGCGCTGCGTTCTTGTTTACAACTTAAGGCAGGGCGCGCATTCCTTCCTCTCGTTCACACTCATCCAGGCTGAAAGTAATTAGTTACACTTATTTCGACAAACAAAAAAATTAAATATATAGAAAAATGTCAATAGTAATAATAATAAAAAATTCCTTAACCAGTTTTACGTAAAAAGAATTATAATCTTAAAACAAAACAAAAAAAAATATTACGAACATCTTAAAATATGTGATAATAACATAAGCTAATTAATTATCGTTACGTAACGAAATTTCGATTACATAACTGTACAAATATTATATTAAACGATTTTTAAATTTACACGTTTTCTTTTTTAAATGAGAGCACAAAAACAGACATACATATGCTATAAATTTTTATGAAGTAATTACAAAATTTAAATAACTATAAAGTGGTAATCGAATTATTAAAACTGCAGTATATTAATAACAGTAAAACCATAATAATGCAATTACTTTTTCTTCTTTTTCTAAATGTAATAAATTACAATCCCATAATCTAGTTGTGTTTAATAATGATAAGAAATAATAAAAGATATAAATTTAAATTACATAAATGTTCTTAATTAGCAATAGTACGGTTTCAGTTAACTTATGTAACAAAGTTTATTTGTATGACAATTTAACTTAACTCTCAGTTCGTATAAAATGTGATCGATGTATAAAATAAGAAATTTCTGTTTAAAACAGTATAAATTCCTTTTTTATCTGCATTCAAACATTAAAAAATTAGACTAATTCATGTCTTTGTTTGTACTTAATTCGTGTAATAATAAACAGTTAAAATTGAAAAAAAACTTTCAGCATAAATTTACTATACATTAATGTAGTATAGTATATTATACATACTATACATTAAAATTATATATTACTTTAAAATACTAATTAAATAAATTAGTATTTCACTAGTTCCGTAAGATTCTGGGTTCGAATCTCGGTCATGGTTGTAATTTTTTATAAGCTAAAAACATATCCTTCATGCTACATAATTATAACTGGCTTATTGTAGATTAAAAAATAATAAATGTAAATTAAATAATAAATTTCTCCCCATGAACTAAAATAGAAATAATTTTGTTTAGAAAAATTTGAAATTTTAATACAACTCTACAAGCTCAACAGTTTAGAGATTTTCTTCCAAGTTTGATATTACTATATATTAAACGTTTTTCAAAAAAATATTTAATTTAAAAATCACACTGACCTGGAAGTAACCTCTCTTATACAATCATTCAGTTTCCAATGTGTGTAATACATGGTGAGGAAATTTGTGGGTTATATGCTCGTGAATGTTATTCATTTAAACCAATAGACATTAATTTTATAAATTGATTATTGTAGAAAGAAATTGCGATAATATAAGTTGCTTCGATAATATAAAAACTAAAAAAAAAAAAAAAAAAAAAACATGATGATGATAATAATAAAGCGCAATAAGATTAAAATAGTTTAAATTTAGAATTTTTGAAATAGAGAGCAAATTAAAAACTAACAGGTAAATTAATAGTAACAGTAATAATATAACATTTTTAACAGAAAGAAAAAACTTATTACTTTTTTCTTCATGGAGCGATAATAAAATGGAATTGCAGGAAGCGTCAGACGTAGTCTGACGCTTCAGACCACGTCCGTTTAAATAATTGTAATATTTATCTGCTATCGTTTGTTGGACGACACAAAACGCGGTTCAAAAGAAGTCTACAAAATAAACCGCAATTGCTTTTGATATAATTACGGGATACAAAACGTTTCAATGATTTTTCATTAATGAAACAATTAGATAAAATTTAAAAAAATTAAATATAACCATAGGATCATGCTTTTGATTCAAATTCAGATAATAGAGAGATGGGAGAAGACTTTGAATGCAGAAGATCCTGTTATGTATATGTATACGTATATTATTTATACGAGAGGTGTTTTTAAATTAAGTACCGTTTTGAAATTAAAAAAAAAAAACAAAGAGACTTTTCATAATTATTTATTTTTTCATGAAAGCCAGTATCTTAATCTACTTTTCTACATAGTTGCCTTCAATGTTAAGTCACATATCATACCGAACCACAAGCTTTTGTATTCCATCGTCATAAAAGTTTGCCGTCTGATTTAACAGCCACTGCAACACGGGCGTTTTTAGGCAATTCTCGATACTTTAACAGTTCACTAATAATTTCATAAAGAACACTTCTTGAAACTTGAGGGAACTCCAATGATAATGAAGAAATCGTGAAGCATCTGTTTTCTTTAATTTGTTTCATCGACTTTTACACCAAATCGTCAGTGATCACTGAAAATCGCCCACTAAGATCCTCGTCATTAACGTTTGTTCGGCCATCCTTGAAAACTCTAACCCATTTCCGTACCGTTTCATCACTCATAATGTTTTGTTCAGGCTTCACAAATCTGACGGTGAATTTCTACCGGTTTTTCGCCTATAGCACAAAGAAAACTAATAACAGCATGTATTTCACAGTCGGCGGGATTCTCAATTGGCAGAGGAATTTCAAATACGCAAAAGTAAATGTAAACACGAACGATTTTGGCAGTAATGGCATCGGTGGCTTGCCAACAGATGTAGGTACACAATCCGAATGTGCAAGACACCGACCGCAGCGCTGCATCGGCTTGATTTCAAAACGATACTTCTCTCTCTTTATCTGTTTAGCCTCCGGAACTACCGTAAAGTATTACTTCAGAGGATGAATGAGGATGATGTGTAT
>JAAAKQ030292444.1:0-10289 GCA_010016005.3 Zanna intricata
CAGACCTATGTTTATATGAACTTTTTTCTTATTTTTAGCCTCTAGAATGAGTTGTCAAAGTATTGCCCTATCCTCCTATAAAAAATTAAACATAATAAAATACAGGGTGTTTAATTTTTTATTACTACCAAAACAAATATGCACCTCAAAAAAAATTGTTTTGTTTAAAGCTTTTTTTTTACCTGTTAATGAACCCATAGCCGCTCTTCACATTGAACCATTTTACGACCCCGGTTACCCTCATAGCTGAAAAAAAAGAAAAGAAAGTTGATATCCATTGATTGTCATTTTCTTGTACTTAAATTATTAGATGTGCACTTGAAAACAAACCAATGGAGCTCCAGAAAGCAAAATAATTACAACATATTACCTTTCATTTAATAAGTCTGAGTACAAATTACCATACAATTCTTATTTGAATATAACATTGAAAATGTCAAATATGATCTTTGTATAATAAAAAAAATAAAATAAGAAATAACTTATTCTACAGACTTTCAGTTTAATCAGACTAAGATATGACTATAAATGATTATTAAATAACATTTACAGACATTGAACTCAAATCAAAATAGCGTACTGTAATAAACTATAACATTCAAATATAAAAATTAATCCCTCCGCTCTTATAATTTTGATGTAATTAAATTCTCACAACCTGTTACTACTGATATCAACAAATTGTTTGCTACAACAGAACAAACTAGAAAAAGTTGTTTCATTTACAAGAAAATATAAAATAGAAAGCAAAACATTTGCAGCCCCCTTAACATTTGATAGACCAGATTTACAAAATAAATTTCACTGAAGTTTTATTTTGTTTTAGATAAAAATCCTTAGGCAGAACTAATATTACATTTTCTGCATTAATATTAAAGTCTCTGAAGAGATCTGAAAAAAACAGCCCTTCCTGATACTTCTACCACATCTGCATAAATCACATAAAATCAGGAGTAAACAGATTGGCTTTTATTATTTACAATATTAAAATATTTTGTAAGGGAATAGTAGATTTTAAGGATGCAGTTAAGTCAACTAAGGACTTAAAAGGTTGAAACCAAAACCTTAATTTACAGTTTTCACTTGTATGCACATGAAACCAAAACCTTACCCCTAAATATATCTCCAACGAACATTCACCAAAACCTAAATCTAATTCTGTTAACCTGATTCATTCAGTGTGTGTTACAAATAAGCAAATTAAAACACAAAGACAAATTTTAAAATTTGAAAAATTTTAAATATACAATAAAAGCCAACATATTCACTATATGAAGTTATCTTCATAGTGTCAAGTAAATGCATAACTAGGACTCACTCTTAAATATGAACAATATGTTTTAAGAGTACATTTTCATTGCTCAGAAATATTAAAAATAATCTAATAACAAAGAAACACATAACATAAAACAGACTGTGTGCTTTTTAAACCTTCGATTCACAGTACACACAAGTAAAATGTGAAAATGATTCCTAAAAGAGAGCAGCAGCTCTTTCAGTAAAGGGCGTAGGTCAGGAGGGCCTAAAAACTGCCATATCCACATCATTCAATCTTGAGTTTGCTATACAGCTGAAAGCAATGAAAAAAACTATTTTCAAGAAAAAAAATAGCTCTGAATTTTCATGTAACAAAGATAGAGGCACCTTCCTTGGTAAAATATTCCAGCATAAAAGAAGAATATTTAATAGTTTGAGATTGGAACACAAGCTTTGGAAAAGGCAAAGAAGAAATATTGTGGGTGAATACAAGCAGGGAAAAAGTAATGAAAGAAGGGACTGACTTGTTGAGTTTTGCACCAAGTATTATTTAGTAATTGTCAACTCCCAGTTTAAAAATCATAATAGAATATACACAAATACCCTAAATTATGGTCACTAACATTGATCATAATTTAGTGATAATGAAATTTTGATTGAGGTTTAAAAACCTGAAAAGGGGTCAGATGAATTTGTGTAAAATAGAGTAGCTTTAGGAAAATCTTTTGAAGATCTCAAGCGATCAGAGTAAAAACTATAAGGTAGAAAAATAGAAGAATGTTAAAAATGAAATTCTTAAATCAGCAGAAGTAAACTAAGGCAAAACAAATAACTGGTAGAAAACCTTGGATATATTAGGATATATTATAGTAGATTGATAAATGTATGAAGTAACAATTAAGAAATACTATATAAACAGAAAGTACACAAATAAGCAAAATAAGAGTGGATTCAAGAAAGGAGTTCAAATGTGGAAAGAAAATGATCATTGGTAAAGTAGTGAGCATACAGGAAAGTTCAGAATTTTGTGGTACATAAATTAAAATCTAACCTGTCAGGATACCTGCAAAATTATTGTGCAGTGCAGGTGAGGAAGTGATTTTCACTTGTACAAATTGGTTTGTATTATACAAACCTGGTTTGATTATACAAACTGATTTAATATTTACAAAAAAAGGTGAAGCTTCATCAGACTTCAAAAGAGTGATTGTCATGATACCAAAGAAAGCAGTAGGTAAATGTGAAGAAAATACAGAACAATTAGCTTAACTACTCAGGCAACAAAAAGCTTAACTAGATTTCTGTACACAAAAATTGAGAGGAGAGTGGAAGAAGTGTGAACCTACAACCTAGAAGAAGTGAACCTACACTTTTCCTAAAATCAAATTTGTCAAGCGAACAAATTCTAGTGCTCTGATTAACTAATAGAAGTGAAGATTCAAGAAAAACAAACCAACATATATAATATTTATAAGATTTAAAAAAGTAGTTGATAAAGACGAATAAAATCTTCAGCATTTTAAAAATGTAGAGTTAAAGTTCACAACTGCTAACATTTATAGGAACCAAATTGCAACAGTAATAATTAAAAAAATAAAAAGCCATAATATATGAAAATCTGATATGAAAGTAAAGATGCTACACGATTTGCTTTTATACTAATCCTACTTGACAGTAAAACATTTAGAAGAAACAATGAATGGCATGGATGAAGTCCTATGCATGAACTACCACTATTACAAAAACATATCATATTACAAAATATGATACAGGAGCTACATAAAATGCCAAATAGCCCAAGGGAAACAAGCTTTCAGTCTAATTTGCTTACATAAAAAATTAATTTAAACATCAAGAAAACATTTTTCGAAGTATATGTACATATGGAGTGTAGCTTTATATGGAAGTGAAGTCCTATGCATGAACTACCACTATTACAAAAACATATCATATTACAAAATATGATACAGGAGCTACATAAAATGCCAAATAGCCCAAGGGAAACAAGCTTTCAGTCTAATTTGCTTACATAAAAAATTAATTTAAACGTCAAGAAAACATTTTTCGAAGTATATGTACATATGGAGTGTAGCTTTATATGGAAGTGAAGCTTGGAAAATCTGAGTACCTGAAAATTAAGAAGCTTTTGGAGGAGAATGTTTAATCAGGCAGGTGGATAAAGTAAAAAGTGAAGAAAGAAGCACTTGGAAAAGTATAGTTAAGAGAGACTTAGAGGCCACATCATATCAAGAGCATCCTGGAATAATTTCTAATATTGGGAGGGACAGATAGAAAAATTGTGCAGGCAGTTAATATTTGGAATAAGTAAACAAATTTTGTTGGTGATGTAGGATGTAGAGAGTATACCGAAATGAAGTGACTGGCACTAAATAGGGAATCAAGAGAGCTGTATTAAACCAATCAAATGACAATAGAAAAAAGCGAGCAAAAATGTTTTTAAATAAACTTACTTTTTTTGCATTAAAAAGAGCAATATCTGACCTGTATGATATACCTATTGTAAATGTAATTTAGCACATATGCATTAGGTTAATTTTCAAAAAAACAAGGTTGTTTTAAATTTTCTTTTCACAGATTCTTCAAATAATTTTTTATAGTAGAAAAAAATAAACCTAATTTTTCACCCTTTGATGGTTTTCAGGGTTGTGGTTTTAATGCGCTTAGTTACATAAGGCATATGTAATTAAAATAAATATATACTGCAATATTTAGATATTGCCAAGAAGTAAAACTGAATTTCCATTAACTAGATTTACTGTACACAGACCAAGGGACCACTTTCAAATAGTACAAGAGGAATTAATTTGTGGGGTTTGTAAAAATTTCTGAAATGTTTATATGGGTAATAGAACTTCTAGAAAAGCAGAACACCCCCAAAAAGTTGCTTATAAAATGAAAAACTGGCAAACTGCGTTATCGCTAAAATCCACCTACCTTTATGTTTTCAGGGGTGCTGAATACGAATATATTTCATTTTTTCTACAATTGGGGCTACATGGTCAAAATCGACTTTTGAACCGAAATTTAAAAAAAAGTTATTTTACAATTTCCAGCAATCAACTCGCTGTTACTAAGCGAATAATAAGTATTTTTCCCACAAAATTTCTATGGTATATTATTGAACCAATTCACAAGGCAATCAATTTTGTCTGAAACGTCCAGTGAATTCTCCATTCAAGCAGGAAATTTTGAAAATTTTTTTTCGATATCACGACTTTTTGATACTTATCACTCTACTGCTTCAAAAGTTGAGTGAGTAAGTTTTTAATTTTGATTTTCTGATTATGTAGTTGTAAAATGTAGATTATAAAGAAGTTTTTGGGAAAGTTTTAACTATTAATTTGCAGTAGAAAAAAAGATATAGCGATTTTAAGAAGAGCGCTAGCGCCGCGCGCAAGTTACCATACTATTATTTTGTTTGCAATAAGTCAAATTATGCTCGTTATGAGACATTAAATTTCTTCCAAAAGAAGTTGAAGATGAATTTAAAGCTGGAAGTTTTCCAGTAAGATTTATTCAAGGGCCGTTCAAAGGCTTGTGGAGTGACATGGGTATAGAAATGTCTGTAGAAATACGAAAGGGGACAGTGATATTATTGGTTTTACTAGAAAAGAATCTACAAGTCGTAAGGTGGACTGTAACAAGAAATTTGCAAGGTCAATATGCTATGGTAATGTCAATAAGAAGCAGTTGTAATATATCTGATAAAATAACAGTCATAAGTACGATGGAGGAAGTTCTTCTGAAATCGCCAGAGACTAAGATTTTTTCAAGATTTTATTTTATGTGAAAAATCATATGTCTGACCCATTTTCTTCATCGATACAAGATTTTTTAATTAATATAAGCACTGGTCTCATAGCTTCTGAAGCAATAAATTTTTTGATCAATGCCATAGAAATTGACTGAAAAACTAAAGCACTTTGTAACAGATTGGAAAACGAAAGCAAAGTTTCTACGCTCCAATACCACAATCATCAATTAAAACATTTACTGATTTATAAAAACGTACCACTATTAAGCTCAATGGAGTATCTTGTAAAAAAATTATTTCTCCGAAACTAGTGTATCAAAGAGCTTTAGTTTTATCACGTACTCGCACCGAGATAGACTTAGTTAAAATTTTAAGTTATCCTTTAACTGCTGTACCTACAGCATTATATCAACTAGATTGCAGATAAATCTGAGTTTTTGCATTCGTTAGAAAAAAAACTAAGCAGATTTTATTTTACAAAATTTTCCTTCAGCAGAAAGTTTGCCAGTGATTATTATTGACGGAATAGCTTAACTTCAATCACTGGTATCTTTATCTTTTAAAAATTTCAATGATGTTGGACAGTGTGTTTTAGCAAAAATAATTCATCGTTTAACATATTCTAACGAAGTTCACATTATTTTCGATCGCTATAATGATATAACTCCAAATCCGAAGCAAGAAGAGTGAAGATGCAGATACGGTAATGGTGGGAATACACTTGATATTTTCAGAAATCGTCCTATAAATGATTTTAAAAAAGTGCTTTCAAACAACGCCTTACCAAATTTATATGTGGTTACTTAATAGAAAATTTGCCAAGGTGTGAAATAATGACATAGGAATAAGAAAGTTTGTTTAGCTGGTGGATTAGATCCTAGAGATCTAATTGATCTTTATTGATCAAAGGTTCCAATGCAATCATATTGATGCAGATACTCTTATTATTTTCCAATCGCATTATATCGAATCCATTAATAGCGCCGATCAGCCTATTATAATTGAGTCGCCTGATACAGATGTTTTTATTCTGCTGTTAAGGAATTACGTACATTTCAAATCAGAACGAGAATGTTAGTTTTATACCGGAAAAACAGGAGCTCGAATAGATCACAGGCGTTACATCCAGATTCATATACTAGTGAAAAAATTACGCAAACCGTTAATTGGCATTACCCACAGCTCATGCGCTCACTGGCTGCGATACTACTATGGCTCTTTATTATATTGGAAAAAAAAAACTATTTATGCCTCTTTGAATAACTGTCAAGACGAGGAATTAGAAAATTTGGCTAATTTAGTAGAGCTTGATCCAAAATCTACTTTAGAAGTAGTAAGTAATTTTTTAGCTATGCTATATGATCCAGCAAGAAAATCAAAAGCAGTATGAAATTCTTTCAACTCAGATAACCATATAGCAATCTAAAAAATCTTTTCTATTGATAAGCTACCTTCATCACAGCCTGTTTTAGAACACACATATTAAGAGCATTATGGCAAATAAATGAATGGAATCATTCGACTAAATCGATAATAAAATCAATGGATATAGCGACTCATGGATGGTTTATCGAAAATGATTTAATATGTACAAATTATTACGAAGGCATTACAGCTATCGAGCTTTTACAAAAATATTTTTGCTCCTGCTCTGGAAAATTTTCCTGCTCAACAGATGTATGCCCTTGTAAAAAATTTAACTTAGATTGTTGCGGGGTATGTTCTTGTAAGTCTTGTGCAAATAAAATAGAAAATATAAACAAAAAACTCATAATTCACTATCAAATTCCTTCGTCTCATCCTTTGCACCCATTTTTCAGAAAGTTTCATTTGATTTTGGTCAAGCAATTGAACTTATCACATGAAACATACAAAGATATCTATATCTATTATATCAAAAAAGATCATCGCACGAAGAATATATCAAGGATACAAAGTTCACTGCGCGAGCGCTTTCTTAAAATCGCTATATCTTTTTTCTACTGCAAATTAATAGTTAAAACTTTCCCAAAAGCTTTTTTATAATTACATTTTACAACTACATAATCAGAAAATCAAAATTAAAAACTTCCCCACTCAACTTTTGAAGCAGTGATAAGTATCAAAAAGTCATGACACCGAAAAATTTTTTTTCGGATGGATAATGCACTGGACATTTCAGACAAAATCGATTGCCTTTGGTATTAGTTCAATAATATGCCACAAAAATTTTGTGGAAAAATATTCATTATTCACGTAGTAACAGTTGATTGCCAAAAATTGTAAAACAATTTTTTTTTAAATTTCAGTTCAAAAGTAGATTCCCAATTCTAGAAAAAATTAAATATATTCGTATTCAGCACCCCCGAAAACAAAGGTAGATAGTTTTTAGTGATTAGTATGCGGTTTGCCAGTACATGAAAAAAAAAAAATTGGGGTGTTCCGCTCCTCTATTAATTTTGAAAATAAATCCAACAATCTCAAAATAACCACCAAATCTAAAAGCAAAATCTTTCGATTAAAATCTTTTGAATCACAACAAAAATTGGAAGTGGATATGATTTATTAACTTTTGTAAATAATATTTGGACTGATACAACCTTTGAAATAAAACAAACTTCACTCTATTCTTGATTTTTTATGTTACATTAAGTAAATAAAGAACAGAAGTATTACAAAGAGCTCCACAAAATAATGATTTATCATAAAGTAAATAGCTTATCTCTGAAAATAATTTATTACAAAAACAATTTAGATATTTATGACTTATGCAGCAAGTATTATGACTTGTAAAAAATGAAATCATAAAAATGATCTTATGTAAATTAATGGTGCATAAAAACAATGCAAAGATAAATTTTAATTTATACTCTACAGAACAAATCAACAACAACCATCAAAAAGTACACTAATGCAAGCTAACACTAGTACAGAAAATCTTTTATACTCCCAGCAACATTAAAAACCTCAAACTTTCCGTGTGGCCAATATTAACTACTGCACACCTACTTTTCATCCAATATTAAATATTCCTCTTAGTAAACAATAATAAATAAATTTAATCTTAAAATTTAGTGGTGCTTTCATGCTGAATAGGTTTCATATATTATTGAATAGCTATTCACTCTATTCAATAGAAAATAAGGTATGAAAAACATAGCAAAACTAACATTTATCCTACTGATGCAAAGTGAAATTGCCTAACTGGCAAAAAGAATTATCTCTTAACTTTTTGATTTTTATTACACATTAAAATTAAACTGATAAACTGTATTGAACAAATTAAGAAAATATAAATTGCCATAAATCAAAAATAAAACATTCTATGAATAATCTGATGAGACATGATTTTAAGTACAATTTGATAATTTTTTTTTTAAATTTATATTTACTTTAAAGTCTGGATCTTTACAATCCTATACAATTTCTAATTGCATTAAGGATATCAGCTTCTGCATTCCAGATTCATAGAAATCTGCTACCTGAAGAAAATTGCTGAATGGCTGTTTTGAGTGTGTTGAGAGAAGGTATTTCCAGCCGAATGACAATGAGCTGTATATGTCGCCCCAGCGTTGCTGTGAACCAGCATCATTTCCACACTATTTCTGTTTTGGATTGCACAATGCAGTTCAGTCAAAAATCACACTATTCCTCTGTTTATAATTTTAACCAAAGGCAAAAAATCAACAAGCAATGGCTAACCCTGTCTATCCCAAAACACAGTGCACATGATTTCCTGGGCCAACTGTTAGCTTGATGCCTTGTACTTTATTGGGAGATATTGAGTGTCCATTCCAGGGACTGTTGATTTTTATATAATGCGAGACTCTTGTCTTACCAGCAACAATTCAGCTTAAGAACTGATCACCTTCATTGCTGTATATAACAGAAAATTAAAAGCAATGTATTTTTGCAACCATTTTTGATAACCCATGTGAGCACAACAATTTGCACAAATAATTTTAGGGTACAGACAATTTCATAGAAAACACTTCATTAAATGAAAGTAAATTCATTAATAATGATAAAAAAATTGTAAACTATTCTCTAGTACTTTTCCATTAACTCTATACACCAGGCATCAGTAATGACAGTCCTCCCCCCACTCGATACCACATGGTATTGCCTTGTTACATTTATTTATACTGGCCTCTAAATGCCCTAAACCATTTTTTCACCCACTTTCATACCTCTTTCAGTTGAGAAATGAATTACAGCACATATTTTACATCAGCAACACTTTTCTCACAGGCATCTAAACAGGAAACTAAACAAAGACTTGTAAAAATCACAAAAATCACAATGGCATCTGCAGGTAATATTTGTGTAGCTCACCGGACTGGTCTAGTGGTTAGCGCAACATTGAAAATCAGCTGATTTCGAAGTCAAGCGTTGTAAGGTTCAACTCCTAGTAAAGGTCCACTAGATCGTGGAACTTTACAATCACTGGTATCCACTGGATCGTGGATGCCAGCATTCTTTGTGGTTGGGTTTCAATTAATCACACTTCTCAGGAGTAGTCGACCTGAGATTGTACAAGACTACAGTTCATTCACATTCATACATATCATCCTCATTCATCCTCTGAAGCAATACCTTATGGTAGTTCCAGAGGCTAAACAGAAAAAGGAAAGAGGTAATATTAACAATGCATATTGACATGCTGCAGCCAAGAAAATAGTACTCCATTATAAAACATCTCAAAATAAAACTAAGCAGTATGAAGTTTGACTATGTCATACTTTAAACACTATTAATTTTAACCAAGATTTCTGTAATAGAGTGGCAATTTGTTAGGCAGCAATTAATTACAAATAAAAATTCTTAAGGCCTAAAAAACATGCAGTTCAAACAGTGTGCATATAGAAATGCACACTTTTATGCAAGAAGATTCAAGGTCATACAGCTTTAGCAACTGAATAACAAAAAGGTACTTAAAATGAACATCTTCAAAAAGATCATGCCCATTTTATATAACACAAGAGGTATCTCTCAAGTAAAGAGTTTCATTGTAAAGAAATTTATTCAGAAAACTTTAAATTTTTATTTCTCGAACTACAACACCTTATCCCTACTACTTGCCAAATGAATTAAGACCCCCAGCTATACCCAATCTTCACCTTTTTCTATATAGCGCATCAAAAATTCCAAAGTAGATACCATTCAGATTTTTGTGATGTTCTGTTACGACATGCAGCACCCTTTCTTTATCTGTTTAGCCTCTGGAACTACCGTAAGGTATTACTTCAGAGGATGATATGTATGAATGTGAGTGAAG
>JAAAKQ030292455.1:0-10289 GCA_010016005.3 Zanna intricata
GGTTGGGTTTCAATAAACCACACTTCTCAGGAGTGGTCGACCTGAGATTGTACAAGACTACACTTCATTCACATTCACACATTCATACATATCATCCTTATTCATCCTTTGAAGTAATACCTTAACGGTAGTTCTGGAGGCTAAACAGATAAAAGAGAGGAAAGTCTGCGACGAAGTACCTATATTTAGAATAGAATATAGATCTTGTAAAACTTTTGATTTTACATTTCATGCAAAAAACAAAAATATTACGTATCAAATTAATGCAAAAAGTAATACATAATGCGTAATAATAACCTTACATTTCACACAGCCTTAGCTCATACACCATTAATAATAGTCTGTACTTTGTTCCTCTGCATTTTTTTAATAATTTTTTCAAGAGTCAATTTCTGTTCAATTCTATTTCTTACGCTAGCCGGTCAGGGGACAGAACCTTCTGAATACACTGGTTTGTTATTATCATGGTTGTAAAGATAATACTGATAAATAACAATCAAAACCTCAAAAGATCTCTTCCCTCCAACGTTTCCCTCGTTCTTGACACACAAGCTCTGATAACTCCCTTAAACCCTCCAAGGGGCTAGGGCCTCGATCTACAGCTTAAAATCTTCCCTGGGATAACATGATTGTATTCTGAAAATTTGAAAGCAATCGGTCGGTTGGTTCTCGCGTAAAACTCTGATACTCCCCTCATACCCCCCCCCCCCCAACAAAGGGAAGATAAGGCCTCGATTTATGGCTTAAAACCCTGGGATAACATGATTGTATCCTAAAAATGTTAAAGTAACTAATCGGTAAATAATACAGTGATGCTCTTACAACCCCTCGATAATTTTAAAACTATCAAGTTTGGTGCAAATTATCAACTTATGTCATTACATCATTTCAGTCCTCTACTAATTGTTGAATTTTAATAATTTAACACACCGAACTCGAATAATATAAATTTAAAGAAAAATTATGAAAGTTTTTTTTTTCTAAAAAGTTAGTTGTTAATATTTAACAATCAAATTGATAAAAAAAATTTAAATAAACAATTATTTTTATTCATTTTATGAATTATTTAAATCTCTAGAGAAAAAAAATATACTAACTGCAATTATTCTGCTGAATTGTAATAATTTAAAAAAAGGATGTATCATTTTTCACTAACTCATAATAATGTTAAGAATGAAAAAAATAATACTTTCGAAATCGTTTTTATTATTTAGTAAAAATATAAATTTCTCGTGGGGCTGTACATTTTTTTTTGCCGATCCCATCAAAGAAGAAAATGAAAAATAAACAATTTAATTTTTATCCGTTTTTTTATTAACCCAATGAATACAAGAAAATTAGAAATAAAATATAATGAAAATTTGTACAAAAATATTATTTAATAAATAAGAATCGCTTATTAACGACAACGAATAAATAAATGAAATTATTTCTGTGACTACAATTCTTAAATCAGATGTCGCACTTTATTTATTGTAATAAGGAAAAAACTGGAAGATCCTTACCCAGGACTAAGCCAATAATTTTGAAGCTAGCACGGTTACTACACAACTACACCACCCACTGATCCATAAGTTAACGGTGCTAACAGAAGATATTAATAACAGATTATGCAGATTTATGAGATTTAATCTCATCCCGGAGGATGCAAGCTACGATGACATTGATGCTTCAACAAAAAATTGAATAACCCAATGGATAAGAGGGAGGCAGCGAGTACCGGAGCCGGGTGTCAAGGTAACAGATATGTAAGCGCAATATACAGAGTGGGGATGCAACTGATCGGTGACCAATGTCATGTTGTGTTTGCTGAGGTGGCCGCTGTTGTTGCATATTACGGCAAGAGCAGGGGGGTCAAAGACCTCAGCCGACAACGATGACAATCACGCAGAAACACATACGCACACACGATGTCAATGACAACGATCGACGATATCAGGAACCAACCAGTGTAGTAGTACGAAATAAATCTATTTTCTAAAATAATAGCTAATTATTTTAACTAAATTATGAAATAAATATCTTCACGCCTAACTGAGCGTCTTTTTCATTGTATAAATCTAAATAAAAAATAGGATATAACAGTAGGTGAATAACCAAGAGACCGCAAAAAAACTAACAATTTAATAGAAAATAATATCATTATATAAAGTTACGTCGACTTGTGCCGAAAATTTTAGGAATTAAATTAAAAAATTAGTCTATACTAGTCGCGTTGTATCTTGGCCGGCAAGTTTGAAACCTAATTGTTCTTAAAATAAAGATAAAATTGAGGGTAGTCTTATTTTATTACCCAAACACTTTGCCTTTGCCGGCCACCGTGGCGCGAGTGGCAGCGTTTAGTCCTTTCATCCGGAGGTCCCAGGTTCGAATCCCCCGGTCAGGCATGGCATTTTTCATACACGCTATAATTTATTCATCTCATCCTCTGAAGATATACCTAACGGTGGTTCCGGAGGTTAAACAATTAACAAAAAAAAACACTTTGCCTTTAATATAATCAATAATTCAATTTTTTTTTCTTCAATTTTTATTATTGAAATATGCTTTAATAAAAAAAAAAGAAAAAAGTTTGCTCATGTAAAGCTAGAAAAAAAACGATATCTAGTTAACAGGTTTATCATAATTTTTTTTCTGCCGAATGTGAAGTTTTATAAAGAAGAAAAAAGATTTCTCCTAGTTTACCGCTAAACAGCTATTTCATTTAAGAATAGTAAAATAAAAAAGAAAACCTGCTATTTAAAATACATTAAGAAAATGTATTATGTAACAATAATAAACAAGCGTTAGGTTTACGATATGATATTTATAAATAAAAACATTAATAAATTTTCAAACATAACCAATTTTTCAACTTTCAAAAGAAAAATATTACCGGCACATGTATGTGCCGGTAGGAGACAACACACAACAGCGTCCTATAGGACATACTTACATAAGTAAGTGATACATAAGTAAGTATTTGTATATATTATTACGTAAGTGTTACAATAAACTTTCCTCTACGTAGCAGTTGTTAAAAAAAAAGAAGAAAAGCCCGTCGACTACACATAATTTCTTTTAGCATAAAGGTTACTTTTAATTACCAAAAACAGTTTCTAACTTAGTTTATCAGAATGAACACATCAATTTCCCCCTCTCCCCCCCCAAAAAAAAAAGAAAGAAAAAAATTCCTAACTAAAGTACCTATACTTGTAAAATGGCCAATACAACTGGAAATCCGTAAGTTGAAAAATACAATACCTAGGAGAAAAAAGAAGAATTAGGCGGTTAAAAGAATATCGTTTGCGCGTTTTGCAAAGCGCAAATTCCTATTACGTTCACAAAACAATTAAAAAGAATACTTTTCTTTAGTGTCAATTATTTTGGAAATTAATTTTAATAAATTGTAATTACTAAACAAAAATATAATTGGGAACAAATAAAATCACCACCACCCATAATTTTTTTTAATGCTATTATGAATCGAGTTATTCAACTTAAAACTCATCGGCAAATATATTTAATATAATGCGACTAATAGGTGTCTTCACCTAATGATATTTTAGCTGCAAGTCGAAGACCTCAACATGCAAAGTCCACCCATATACTCATTACGCTCACCCAAGGATCAAACAAATCAACCGGCCACGGATCCATCTGTGCTAAACAAATCTCTCGGATTTTCTAGAGGGCAGAGATCACTCTATAGAAAAGGTCAATCTCAATCATAATTGAGATCATTTTAATGATTGCGGACAAGTGTCCGCAATCTCAATCAAAATTACTGAGCAATGTACAGCAGCAATGCTGAAATAACCTGGGGACTAACACTAAATAAAACAAAAGGGATAATACTTCTATCTAATTTTTTTTTTATCTGAAAAACAAATTTTGAATTTTAAATCGTTAAAAATTATTTTTTTTAATAAATCTTACGAGATTTAGAATCTTAATTTATATCTCATAAGCAAAATAATAAATGGTATTAATCTTCATAAATATTGTAAAATGAGAGTGTATGTAACAAAAAATCGTTAACTGAAAACAAAAAAATTATAATCTAAAACTAAACGGCCAATTCGGCAGTTTTACAAGAATCAATAGGCACGGAGGATATATGGGAAAAATAAATTAAGTAAACAATTAAGTAAGAAATAACTAGCAAACCAGTCCTTTCCAAACATTATAAATTAGTGTTTCTTAAAGAATATGATAAAGATAAAACAGCTGTTGCTTTTAGATCCCGTTGATCTCATTCATAACCATAAAAACTGAAATCTCCACTGACGGACGGCCCACGACGACCACCCTTTTACATAGGTTGTATAAAGAACAAATTTATCCCAAGAAATAGACTGCATAATAAAAGAGATCACTTTCGATTAACAAAATTTATGGGAAAAGGTAACTATTTAACGTCCTTATGGTTGAAAAATTTCACAAAAATAAATTTAAAATTGAAAAAAAAA
Source organism: Zanna intricata (assembly GCA_010016005.3). Classification (NCBI taxonomy): domain Eukaryota; kingdom Metazoa; phylum Arthropoda; class Insecta; order Hemiptera; family Fulgoridae; genus Zanna; species Zanna intricata. The sequence goes on from JAAAKQ030292455.1 coordinate 4,452, forward strand.
GATTAACTAACTTGTCTACACCATTTAATATTATCGTTTCTGTTACTGATAAATTAAATTCCTGTTATATTATTTCTATTAATTTACATGTTTTTTTTTTTTTTAAATCTAGTTTTTAATAAAGTAATTTAATTTAAAAACTAATAAATTAGATTTTATTTACGAATTAATTTAATTATAAAGTTATATAGATTACCTTCGTATGAAGAAAAGCGAGACTCTTGTTAACATTTTCCACTTTATGTACTCTCATTCGACCGTTATTCGGTTTGCCAAGTTTTTCTCCGGATATTATTTCCAATAATTTTAGTAATTTTTTCCCATCGGCAAGATCCGTAAACAAATCGTCCACCTCCATCCTCGCCTGAAACAATAAGAAAAAAATTCACATCTCATACTACAAATCTCATACATACATTGTTTCTAGTGTAAAACCTGATACTAATCCATATGAATGATTTAAATATTAATTATTAGCTAATTACAGATTGAATTATATTCTCAGTTCAATCATCGAATACTTTCAATATATATAAAAAAAAAGGACACTATAGGGCTGCTAAGCATAATAGGGAACCGGCGTCCGTGATGCGATTGGTAGCGTCTCGGCCTATCAGCCTGAAGTCCCGGGTTCGCCCGATCAGGCATGGCATTTTCACACACGCCAAAATCATTCATCTCACCTCTGAAGGTAAACCTAACGGTGGTCCGGAGGTTAAAAAAAATAATTAAAGAGTAATAAGGGAAAATATGCAGGTGTATGCTGCATTTTTCAACCTAAAAAAGGCGTTTGACAGAGTTGGATGGGATAAATTACTGCTAAATTCTGGAAAAGAAGGGAGTTGACTGGAAAGAAAGATTGCCTAATAAAAAAACTGTACTTTAACTAGAGAATAAAAATGAGGTTAGGAGATGAAATGACAGTAAAAATAGGGATTGGAAGTGGAGTGAGGAAGGACTGATGCATATTACCAACACTGTTTAGTATATAACTGAAAGAAATAATTAAATGTTGCCTAAAAGAAAAGAGAAATAAAGATCGGGGGAAGAAGAATATAATGTATACGTTTTGTTGAAGACATGGCGGTCCTGGCGGAGAGTCCAAGTAAACTAAATGGCTTAAATGAAACATGCGAAAGGCAGGGTTCTTAGGATAAATAAAAAACAGACAAAATGTACAATATTAGGTAAAAAAGACGACAGTATTGAGATTAAGATAGCAAATTATGTTTTAGAGCAGGTGAAGAAATTTCAGTACTTAGAAGCTTTATAACTGATGATTTGATTTGCAGAATAGAAATTAAAACAAGAAGATTAAGAATTGGGTATTTAATAAAAAAAGAGAGATTGCTGTGTTGAAAGATAAACTTAAGGCTAACAAAGAGTTAATAAATTTTTATTTGCAGTGTTATGATGCTCTATGGAGCTGAAACGTAGACAATGAAAAAGGCAGACAAAAAAACGAATTGAAGCTTTTGAGATGTGGGTGAGGCACAGAATGATAAATATCAAATGGCAAGACCACGTAACAAATGAAAAAGTATTAAAGAGAATCGGAGAGAACATGAAAATGCTAAATGTGATTGAATACAGTAAAAGGTACTGGTTAGGATATTGTACGAAAAGAGGGGTGTTCATTAGTGGATGCGACAGAAGGCTTGGTGAATAGAAGGAAAGAAAGAGAAAGGAAGGAATGAAGCAATTTCAAGTGATGGATGGGAATACGGTAAAGAGAAAATATGTGGAAACAAAAGCTTAGCAAAAGATAGAACAAGGTGCAGAAGGCCGAAGAAGTAACGAAAAAGAGGAAAACTCTTCTTCGTTACTAGTCTCGGATATTTTTTTTTTTTTTTAGCTTACTTCTCTCATCCTTTTCTTATCCTTCTTCCTTATAATATTTCGTTATCATTTTTTTTATTTTTACTAATTTTTAAACCGAATTTCTCTCCTAGCAATAAATTCATTTCATTCATTATTTCATTTATCCAATTTTTGATTTTTTTTCAAAATAATAAACAATGTCGTATATAGAATTTTATAAATATTTTAACCGTTCAAAAGTATTTATATACACAAACTAATAATAAGGAATTACAGTAATCAAGGAAAAATTTTTAAAAGAAATAAACATTAAAAATTGATATAAAAGAAAACAAAAACTATCGAAATTAATAGTGCATCTTCATACACGTACACAGCTTTTACAGAATGTTTATGTAATCCACTGGTATAGCAGTAACAATAAGTATAATCAATATAAAGGTAAAATGAGCGCAAAAAATGTGAACGGCGTGTCGAATATGTCTTATCTATAAGTCCACGCCACACTACTTATTGTTATTAAGCAAAAAGTCATTACATGAAAAAACCGTTTTAAGTAAAACTAATCAATTACTTATGAAATGTAATGTTTTATTTTTAATTACGTTTGAAAGATTTATCTTACTGTATATACGTATATATACACATACATATATATATATATATATATATATATAGAGAGAGAGAGAGAGAGAGAGAGAGAGTGAGTGAGTGAGTGAGTTTGAGAGAGAGTGAGAGCGATTCAGGAAGAAAAGAAATAATTTGGGAACTGATTACAGAACTTGAAATAAGGGAAAATGTGTACACAAACTTGTATAAAGCTCAAAACTGCTTTGTTATAGAGTTGCGCCAAGCGAAAAATTTCTCCCGATGTAATGAGGTCATACTGAAATTTTTATGGAGTTATATAACAGGTAAACTAGACAGTTTCTAATTTTTTTTTTTTATTGAAAAATCGAATAAAACAAGTCCCAGAACTGTATCTCCCGTAGTTTTTATTAAAAAAAAACATTATAAGAAACCATCAAATTTACCTTTTAAATAACGCCTTAAAAACCTCAGTATAACCTCATTACACTGGAAGAACTGAAATCCGGGCGAAATTTTCCGCTCGATAAAAAAGCGTTTTCGGACATATATTAGTATGAAACTTTTTCAATCGGTTCCGAAGTTATTAACCTTTCCTCCTAAATTATCTATTTTATTGAGGAAAAATGGTTATACAATGCACCAGAAATATTCATTGTCTCTCGATGTATTAGATGAAGTAGTTATGCCAAGATGAAGTAGTTAAGATACAGAATGGCTTCACAGAAAAGTATGGTGTGGATGCACCAAACAAGTTCTCCATTACGCGGCTGTTAAACAAGTTCCAAGATACAGGGAATGTGGCAGATGCAGCCAAAAGCGGTAGATCGAAAGTGTTAGTACCATAAAAGTTGATTGATATGCAAGATGCATAGACTGTTAGTCCCAAGAAGTCTGCTGCGACGTCTATCTAGCCAATCTGATCTCTCCGTCGATAGTGCCCACATGAAATTGCGCAAGTGTTTAAAGATACATCCGTACAGAATTCGTGCATATATAAGTAAGTTCTAGTAATAACGTTAATACTTTCAACTTATTGCACAATAGAAAATTTGCTTTGATTTCTTATAACAGAAAAATGAGGCTATACTGAAACATTAAGACACAAATCATAAGGGGCAAACTGTTGAATTGCATGATTTTCTAACCAGAAGAATTTTGTTGAAAGTGGACATCGGAACTGTATCTCCCCCCCCTCATTGCCAAAATAAATTGTTAGGGCAAAAAAATAATTAAAAAACATACTTTTTTGGTATTGAAATATGTTATTTACTTTAATTAGATTACCAGTAAAAAAAGTGAAATTTTGTACAAATATTTTTAGATATATTTTTCAAATACTTTTATTTATAGTAGCATCACCAATTAAAGTCATTTATGACTATCAGTTTAATGTAACTGTCCCGGTAAATTTTTAATCTTGAAGAAACTCAGGTCGACTTTCTTTATCTGTTTAGCCTCCGGAATTACCGTAAGGTATTACTTCAGAGGATGAATGAGGATAATATGTATGAATGTGATTGAAGTGTAGTCTTGTACAATGCTCAGGTCGACCACTCCTGAGAAGTGTAGTTAATTGAAACCCAACCACCAAACAACACCGGTATCCACAATCTAGTATTCAAATCCGTATAAAAATTAAACTCAGGTCGACTACTAGTCGACTAGTATACAACAAGTACAGACTACTAATAGTCTGTATTTGGAAAGGAGATGTGTGTTTAATTAAAACCCAACCATTAAAGAACACCGGTATACACTATTCAGCATTCAAATCCGAATAAAAGTAACTAACTTATTGATTTACCGACACGAGTTTACTACTAAACTAATCCGGTGAGTTCAGAGAATTTAATTCTCAGAAAATCTGCGTAAGTAATATCAGCTGCCGGCCTCCGTGGCCGAGTGGTAGCGTCTCGGCCATTCATCCGAAGGTCCTGGGTTCGAATCCCGGTCAGGCATGGCATTATTCAAACACGCTACAATTCATTCATATCATCCCTCTGAAGATATACTTAATTGTGGTTCCGGAGGTTTAAAAAAAAAAAAAGAAGTAATATCAGCTGAACTTTCTAAGTTAAAATACTGTAAATGTTAAATTTCCAACAGATGATGTATAACTGACGCGTTGCAAAATTTTAAATAAGTTTTATTTATTAGATATTTAAACTTATAATGCAAGCGATGTAACAAGTGTTTAATGTGATACTCTATTTTGTTAACTCACTCTTATTTTTGTTATTCTAAATTTTGTTAAAAACATCACAAAAAAGATTCAATTTTTCATAAAAAAAAAAAGTATTTATCTTTATTTTTCTGAAACGTATTATAATAAATAATACCCTTGAATTAAAAGGACTATAACAATAATTATATATGAGTCATTCAACATCAGAGTTTAATAGAAATTGTGTATATATTTAGTATGTAAAAAAACATTATAAAGGCAATATCAAATAAAACAAACAAAACAATACAGACAACAATAGTACATTACATCTTGTCATATTCTTCTTAATATAGGGAGGAGTCAATCTTGTCATAATGTAATCAACTATTTTATAAATTTTACCAATCAATTTTATTTACTATTCAAAAATAATTGAACAACAGAATTTCTAGTACCCTAAAAAGTTCTTCAACCGTAACTAATAAATAACTAATATTAGCGAAAATTCCTAATGGGATTTCAAATACAAAAGTAACAGATAACATACAAAGGAAACACCCAAACAAAAAAATGAACACGTATATATTTAAAAGAGAAATTTACGAATTCGATTCGTTTAAATATTAACAATAATAATAAAAAATAAATTAGTACAAAATCACTACATTAGAGAAGAATAAAATCGCGGACTGATAGGCAATTTTTAATTTCCTTTACAGTGCACTGGAATCCTGTGAGGTACATGCGCTACATCGTAAACTATCAATATACTTCAAAGAAATTTGATTTCCGATTGCTCAATAAAAGAAATTAAAAAAAAATTGGTGGTCATATAATAAATCATGTTGAATGTGTACTAGCTATCTAAAAATTGTAATTTTATTACACGGTCTACTGTGTTGTCTGTTATTCGGTACTGGTAAAACAAACTCGATAAAACGTGGATTATTTCACTGCCTTTTACAACGGAAGCAAACAACAACGAGGAGATCGATCTCTCTTTTTTTTCTGTTTAGCCTCCGAAACCACCGTAAGAAATTCTGCAGAGACCGAAACAAACGAGAGTCTGACGTCCCACGTCCAGGTTATACGGTAGATGTATTAAACTCCCAGTCACGTTCTCTCAATTTCTGAGGAGTTGTTAACAATGCGTGCGGTTTGGCGTTGTCAGGGTGGTATATGACACCCACCGGGTTGGTCTAGTGGTTAACGCGACATCGCAAATCAGCTGATTTCGAAGTCGAGAGTTCTAAGGTTCA
>JAAAKQ030292466.1:0-10288 GCA_010016005.3 Zanna intricata
AATTATTTTATTTAATATTAAAACAAAAAATAATTGAATGTATGTTGTTATAAAGTTAAGAGTTGGAATTTATAATATCGATATATGGATTTATGTACGTATTTTATAATTTTGTTTGCTGATACCGGTGTTGGAATTTTAATTACATTCATTTTTCTCTTTGTTTCAGGTACGTGTGCGTCAATATAAAACAAAGAATGGATATCGTTTAATATTATGCGTACATCCATTGTTTATAATTTTACCTTCCTGTACGGTAGTATATGCGTTTAATATTTATTTTACTTATCGATAATGTTTTTTAATAATATTATGTTTATTTCTTTAGCTAGTATTCATTATTATACTGCAAATTTTTTTTTACCGACTTTTCAAAGAAAATAACGGTATTACTTTAGCTTGCATACTCTCGGGGAGGGGGGGGTTGACAATGAATTTTATTTACGTTTTAAGGTATAAACATTACGAAAATACCATTCTTTGATAACAGTTTGCTGCTTGATAACCTCAAAAATAGCATTCACGTAACAACTTTTGTGTGCTTGAAAATCTCCAAAACCGGCTTCATCAATTTCATTCAAATTTAGATACGCTGTACTAGTGTATCTGAATTTCTGCTTGTGGATTTGATGAAGATCGGTCGAGTCATTCGTTTGTTACGAGAAATTTAAAGTCGATAACAGATAACAAAACCTCAAATAACCTTTACCCTTGTCAACAAAACCTTACGTTGGACATTATAATCTCGATTTGAGGTTTTCGTTGGCTTTTTGTATCGGTGCATATGTATTCTTCATATGCGCTTAGGGAGTTAGTCACAACGATGAGCGAGTTTGAAATGTGATGCATGTTTGTAGATTTTACTTGTTAGTCGAATGTATACAGTTCTTTAAATCATTCGCAAAACATCGGAGAGGGTTCAAGATGGTTATTATAGTTCTGGAATGTTTTTAGCGGTTTTAAAAAGAATTTATAGAAATTGCAACTGCGCGCGGTCAGATTTCCTAAAGGATTGTGGTGGGGAGGGGAGATCGAACTTTTTTTTACGTTTTTGAGTATCCTGAACACGATTCTGCCATGTTAATACACATATGTACGTATAACATTTTTTCGTCCGCTCTACCAGATCTTCAACCGATTTGATCTAAACCTATCGGGAAAAAGCTCTATTGATTTTCAAGTGAATCGGTTCACAAGAACCGAAGTTAGAGCCAAAAAAACTGAGGTTTTTGGATACATTTTCTGTTTTCATATTTTAATTTGAAGAGTAACGTGTTAGAAGCCAAAATTAGGTTTTTGCGAGCACCACTAGGTGCAGGCTAATTTCAACATGTGATCTAGGATGAAGGAATGGGTTGGTGTATAAAAAAATAGTTTTGAAGTTTTAATCATTTTGGATCAATTTGAACTTTTTTAATTTTTTTGAGTACGGTCCAAAAGCATACAAACTATGCGTAACAGTATTAAAAAGGATTGTTGGCGAACAGCAGTGTTAAACAATTGATGTACTCACAACTCAACAACTATGTTGAAAAAAGGAAGAAAAACCCAAATATACAAATATAGGGCGCTTTTTTTTAGAGTGATAGAACTTTGAATTTAAACAAAACTCATAAAAAGATAAATTTGAAGCCAATTTTGTTTGTATCTGAAAGGTAACTTTCTGACATTTAATTTTTGAAAATAATTTCCGGCATATGTCCACCACGACTAGCTTTAATGAACCGGATTCGTTCAGTCCAATTTTGGACCACTTTATCAGATAATCGGGGACTTTTTCGTTAATAACGAGTTATGTTTATTTCCAAAGCGTCAATTGTTGCCGGTTTATCAGGGTAATCCCCCAAAGAAAATAATTCACTTGTGTAACAATCATACGATCTTGGAGACCGATTCACTGGACCATTTCATGAAATAATTTTGTCGCTAAATAGTTCTTTCAATAAACCGATTGTTTCGGTAGTAGATTGAGGTGCGGCATCTAGTTGGAAATAAAACTGTTTCAGGTCGATGTCGTGCAGATTTGGAAACCAATAATCAGTGATCATTGATCTGTAACGATCACCGTTGACCGTAACATGTTTAAAGAAATGTTGGCCTCAGTTTTAAAGAAATAAGGACTGTTGATGTCTTCAGCATGTAACCCGCACCATACAGTGCATTTTTCAGGATGCAATTGAGAATCGTAAATTTCCTAAGGATTGGTATTATTCTATATACGGCAGTTTTGCCTTATTGACAACATAAGCATTAACCAGAAATTGGCTTTGTCACTAAAACAAAATTTTTTGATAAAACATTGCGTCGGTTTCCAATTGATTTACCAACTTGTTGATTCACCACCAATTGATTTCACATTGGTGTGTGGCACCATTTACCAAACAAACGACGCTTATTACGGTCTTGCTGCTTCATTTCACGGACCGATTGCATCTTGTACGGGTATAGATCAAGATATTTACGTAAATCTTTCACGTTATTGATGGAAAAAGTCCAAACTGTTGAGAATCGGCGACGAATAGACCCATTCGTGTCTTTTACAACACTATCTTTGACAGCATTGATATTTTCGTCTGTACGTTCAGATCTGCGTCTCTTGTTGTCGGTTTTAAATCGAGTAGAGTATATGTTTTTCGAAATTTATCAATAGTTCGACGAATAAGTTGGTGTGATGGACGATTATGTGCACCATAACAATTACGAAGTGTTCTATACGTCTGGCGAACAGGACATTGAGTTTGGAAATATATTTCCACAATTTATAAAAGTTGTTGCGGCGTCAGTTTTTCCATGATCGTTTGCCAACGCTCACTGATCTGAAATGGCAAAACAGAAAGTTATCAAAACAAAACAAATGACAGCTATCTCTATCAAAAGTTCTATCACTCTAAAGAAAACACCCTGTATAATGTATTTATTGGAACAATATACAATACCGCACAGTATTACTAAGGTAACCTTTGGTGTTGACGTTGACATAACATAAAATATAAAATAACACCGAAGGCAAAATTATTTTCAAAAATCATTACAGCAGGGCAATATCCTTTTTTTTCTTAACTAAAACCGGAAATCTACCTTTCTGATGCATTTATTGCAACAGATTTTTTTTTTTGTTATGCAATTCTGTTAAAGAGTTAATTTAACCTTAATTTCCACTCTCTCCTTTTAATCCCTCCTAAAATGAAGAGATAGAATAAATACTAATAAACGACTGTAAATACTCAAAATTCGCCATCTTATTAGATGTTTCTTATTAAAATTTATTTTAAATATGTTCGTTAGAACCTTCCATAAACAGGTTCTTATTCCCAGTGTGTATTCAACAAATCTATGCCATGTCTGTATTTATGCGTACCTGTTTTCCAAACGAATAGAAATCTCAAATTAAAAATTTTTTTTTTCTTGATGTTATAGCGAGCTTGAAACTTGTGCGTGGGATACGGAAATAAAATTTTTAGCGTATGAAAAGTGCCGAGCCTGACCGCGATTCGAATTCGGGATCTTCGGATGATGGACCGAAATGCTATCGCTCCGGCACAGAGATCGGCCTAATAGTTGTCAAGGAGACAAAAAAATAATAAACTAATTTAAATTTACAGAAAATAGAAATAAATTTAAAAATCTATAAACATCATTTTTTTTTTTGCCAAGAAAATCGCTCGGTTGATATTCTCCTTCGCGATCGGAAGACTATAAGATTTTAAATATTAAAATATCGGAAAATGGTGGTTATGTTTATTCTGGCAACAGTTCTCTTTTTTGTAATAGACTTATCTGCGTATCTTAACCTACCGCTATCTGTTAACGTATTATTTTTATATAAAATTTCTCAAAGCAGTATTACGGAAATAAAAAAAATAATAAAACACCTCTATTAAAAGGTCAAATAAAAAATTATTTGACCTTTTAATAGATGTGTTTTTTTTTTTTTGCAGTTAATTTATATAGTGGAAGTCGTACCGAAGGTTTCATTCTATTGAAGAGATTAAAGTGCTTGTATCTTCGTTGTACTGTGCATCCGTCTTAACTACTCGGAAACGTTTGTAAAACTGTTTTAGTATGCAAAAGAGTAGAAACAATAGTTCAAAAAAAAAAAAAAAAAAATAGAGAAACAATTAGGTGACATGATTTTTTTTCTATCTAAATATATTTTTCATTAAAATTGAAGAAAAGGTTAACTACTGGAAAAGTTTAATCGCAATAGGGAAAATGCTCTAGAACATATCAATGCACTACCTAAACGCAAATATACGGGTGTATCAGACAAGATTTAAAAAAAAATTTTTATTCCTTAATCTTAAGTTTTATTTACGTAATTTACTCGGTTCGTTAACAAACTTCGTTATCGCTTTGTTTTTTTTTATAGCAATTATGTGCAACCTTGTTTTTCCGACAGAAGTCGGTTTGATCTTGCCCGCGCAATTATTCATTCATAAGGTCGTTCAACTCGAAACGAAAATAGCCGAAATTAAAAATAATGAGGGGTTATTAAAGTGCGGAGTATTTTATTTTTAGCGTACAAATATTTTTGGCACTTAATTTGTTCAATTTAATGTATGTTATGTGAAAGGCTTTTGTCTTATTTATTTGTTTCAATATTTTTTTTTTAACGATTTATTTATTGTTGACATTCAATTTATTACCTCTTGATATTTTCATTGTAATTATTCCTTGATTCATTATTCATTGATTATGTTCTTTTATGTATATATATATAAAATAATGCGAACGGTAAAAAATATTTATATAAAATTTAAGCTTTTTACTTTTTGAAAAAGGTGTACCGAGTATTAAAACGAACGGATCAAATTTTTTTTTTTTTTTTTGCGTGTGTGAAAAATGCCATGCCTGACCGGGATTCGAACCCGGGACCTCCGGATGAAAGGCCGAGACGCTACCACTCGGCCACGGAGGCTGGCATTTCTTAAATCATCTAAAACAAATATTATAAACACATAAATTTTAGATTTTAATTTTATCTCTTTTTTAATGAAAGAGCGGAAATTAACATTTCTTTCCGGTCATCAGCCCGTTGTAAATCGAATTGGAATAACGCCGTGCCTGACCGGGTTTCGAATCCGGTACCTCTGCACACTATATGCCTAGACGCTACATATTCACCCATGAAGGTCGGTCAGAATTTTATTGCTTTAAATATTTTTTTTTTAAATTATAAACAGGTTAAATATTAAAATTTTTTAACAGATGAAAACAGTAAATCGTATAATTTTTAATTTACTAACCCTCGTAGCGTCTCGGCCTTCCATCCGGAGGTCCCGGGTTCGAATCCCGGTCGGGCATGGCATTTTTCACACATGCAATAATTCATTCATCTCATCCTCTAAGATATATCGTTAAGATATACATAACTGTGGTTCCGGAGGTTAAAAAAAAAAATAACCCTCATTAGCATATCGGTTAAAAATATCTTTAAAAAATATCGATTTCTTACGGTTTCTTATCGACATCGGGATAGTTTTGAAGATATTTTAAAAGGAAGAAATTATTATGAAATAATTTGTCAAAAACTTTTATCAAGTGTATTTTTTTAAAAATTTAATCGGAATAAATCTGATCTGAAATAAATAAATGTATATTAAGTCGGATCCGACACGTTCTCAATTACATCACATAACTGTAATAGCGACGTGAAACAAAATTAATAAATAAACTAGTATTAAATTCTGATACGGATATTATAAAACATTGTGGTGTCCACCACAATGCAGTTGTGATCGATCCTATCTCACTTTCAAATGAATGTGAGCAAAAAATGTGTATTTGTTAATAATATGTTTACAAGGAAGTTGTGTGGTGTGCTCATCAGACTTTTTTTTATTAATTTTTAAACGTTATAAGCTGATAGTTTTAGAGGGTTTTGAGGCGTAGTTAAAAAAAACCAGGGCGAAACGCGGCGACGTGTAGGGCATGGGAGGCAGCCTGTTTGCCGAGTATGCCTTGCTCCAGGACACACACGAGAGTGTACTGGGTCGGGGTACTTCTGATGAAGCATTCGGGCCCCTCTTAGGTTTGAGAGGTCGCGAGCGGGAGGGGGAGGAGCACTCGGGCATTTTTCATTGCGCATGCCGTCCCTTCAGGATTAGGCTAGTAGGCTATTAGGGGTAGCCTCTTGGAGGAAGGACGTGTCGGCTCACCACAAGCGGGGAGTCACCACGCCTCAATGAGACCAGGAGGACCCCGAAGGGGGGCTCCACTGCAGGAGCCCGAGCAGGAAGTGCAAAAGGTTAGATTTAATCTGCTGCCACGACTTCTAGAGCCGGCTGATGATATGCCGAAAGGCGATTTCAGTCGCCCCTGGGAAACGGTGAGGGAGTTTTAGTCGATAGGGGGTGGGAGCAGCACTGCTTATGGATACCACGGTTCCATGTTCTAGTCCCCACTTAGCTTTATGCTAGGCCAGGACGGCTAGCGTCCTGGTTTCGAATCCGACACACCCTGCAAAGACCCTGTAGGGCGTGCGTAAACGCATTCCTCGCTCCTCATCGGTAAAAAAAAAAAAAAAAATCTTATATACTCATATACTTGAGCACGATAAAATAGTCCCAAATATAATTATTACATAAGAAAAAAAAAACAAAAATTTATTTTGTAAAAAAGAGGATCGGGGTTAAAAATGTGAATCGTACAATCTACCTGTTCTGTTGTAGGTAAACAGTTATGGAACAACGGTATTACGAGTATATAGATTATAAAATTGAAAATTAGTGATTCTCAAATAAATACCTTATCGGTGATTACAATGCTTTTTCTTTAATTATTTAATTTATTTTCTGTTTTTATTATAAGCTGCTGTCTAATTTTTAAATATATCCCAGTAGTTTTTACACAGTTTTATGTGTACTACTAGTTAAGATAACTTTTTTTAGCTTTAAATTGTTCAGGCCTTATACGCACTGTCGACCAGTCGCCGGCGACCAAAAAGTCATGAACGACACACAGGAGACCAGCTGGTCGCGGCAACCAATTAAATGCATAGATTCAAATGAGCTTGTTCAGTATTCGAGCAACTGTTGCGGAGACCAGACCATGAGTTTCGACATTGACAACTTTATTTCTGAGATTGAATCTCGCAGGTCCATATGGGATTTGTCCAGTAATGATTACGCAGATTGTGCCCTCAAAAAGAAACAATGGGAAGAAATAGTCGAATTATTTGGTGGTGAGGGCTTGTCGGAAAAGGAAAAAAAGGACTTAGGTAAGTTAAAAAAATATATTTCATATTTCATTATTCTGATTTATTTTTTAAAACAGCTAAATTACATGGTATTTGTTTCTTATTCTATGAAGATGTCGCAAACATCCCTTTCTTGCGACGTTCTTGCAGTAAGGGATGCACCCAGTAATTTTTTCTTCTTTTTTTTTTTCTTAAATAGATCACTGCGATCATTTCCTCTACGTCCATTCTGTTGAATCTTTTGCACGATACTGTAGCACTTTTGTACTTAGTCGCAAGTTTGGTCTCTGGTATGGTTTTTCGTGTTTCTGGTCGCCGTCAACCTGGTCGCCGGCGACTGGTCGACAGTGCGTATAAGGCCTTAAGTACTTTGCTTTGAAACATTATTAACCAAATTGAGATTTAATCAGACGCGTAATCGATTTAAAGTACATTTAGATAATACGAGTTAAATTTTTATTTTCTCTTTTCAAATCGCCTTAAATAATGAAACTTGAGTAGTTTTTTTTTTTATTACGTTTTCTGATACATTAGCGCTGAGTAATTACTGTAAGTTTTATTTTCTTCCAGTTTTATAACATCTTAAATGATATTTTATTATTGTACTTCTTTTGACGAGAAAATAAATAATAAAGTAGTCAAGCCGAATTTTATTTCAGGGCTGTTTCATAAACTGAGAGAACTTTACGATAGGGTTTCTTTTATGACGACTATGTATGACATGAACGATATCAACGTACATCCCAGCACAGATTTTTTCTCAATGAAAATCTGATTTCAATTGCAAGGGAAAACAAATTTAAATATATTTTTTCAATTTTCATTCATTAAAATCTTCTTTACTGTTGCAACAGAGTAAAGAAGATTTTAACATTTTTCCTCTTGTTTCTTTATCTTAATATTTATTCTTTTGTATCCGATTACAATGATTTGTCTTACTAAAAATTTGTTAATAGAATTTAGGAAGATTACTAAAATTTCGATTCTTTCTTGTAAAGAAGAAAATTTTAGTATTTTTTTAAAAATAAATTTATAATATTAAAGTATGATTCATGAGTAAAAGTTATAAAAAAAATATTATTCTAAACGTAAATGAATTCCATTATTTGTAAACTTCGTAAACGGTTTACAAGATTGCTTTTCTCTTTAGAAAAAGAAATTATGAATTTAGTTTTTGATTAAAACTACTTTTTTTGTAAACTATTTTTGAGCGCTTTGTTGTTTTTCAATTCATTTCATTAAAAGTTTAGCATCGCTCTTTGTTTCTGTTCCTTTACGTATTATTCGATCTTATATCATTTAGAAAATACTAAACTTTTTAATTATTTATTGCATATTTTGTGTGTTTTAATAGTGGTAGTCAAACCCCTTTTTTTTTTAGGGGGGGGATTCTTTTGCCGCTGTGATCTGAAAATTAACTAATAACTAAAAGGAAATTCCGCCAGCGTCTTCGGCCTTTCATTCGGAGGTCCCGGGTTTGAACCCCTGTCAGGCGTGGGAATTTTTCATATGCTGCAAAATTCTCTTTTCATATCCCGTGCACAAGCGTTAAGCGTCAAGCGTACGTGACGATATCATCGAGCGAAAAAAAAATTCCGTACAAAAAATCATATCCGTATTTGATTTACAATCCCTAGAATCCGAAGGTGGAGGTAAATAATTGTCATTTACGAGAAATTCTTAATGTCAGATACGATTTATCATAGAAATTTAATTCTTTAACCGAAATAAACAGAAAGTTTTACTTTGTGATATGTAAAGACTGTTTTTGTTGCTAGTTTTCAATACGTCAGAAAAATGTTTTGCCAAAAATTAACAAAATTTTTTTTTTTTGTTTAACCTCCGGAACCACCGTTAAGGTATATCTTCAGACGATGAGATTAATGAATTGTAGCATATGTGAAAAATGCTATACCTGACTGGGATTCGAACCCGGGACCTCCGGATGAAAGGCTGAAACGCTACCACTCAGCCAGGAGGCCGAAAATTAACAAAAATGATAAAGTTTCCTTGATATTTTATTTTTTATTTAATTTCATATGAATTATTTTAAGATATCCTTTCTTCCCATCACAGATCAAGAATTTATGTACATAAGAAAAAAAATAATAATAATCAGTATATCACGCATACGCGTTCAGTTACGTTTGTTGCGTTTTAAAATCCTGGAAAAAAATTTCGGAAAATGTAAAAAAATAACAACACAATTTTAGTACATAAATAATCGATAAAATCGGGTCTGATCGTCAAGAATCTCTTGACGAAGTTTTAATTTTTGAAAATGAGACAGCCGCGTTACTAACATTTTCTGCGTTAACGTCACTTGTACTTACATGAGAAGGATCAGCATTCGGTTCATTATCTTCAATTTCAGGATCTCTCAGGGCGACTAGATTTTGCCGAACGTTTTTCGTTCGTAATTTTGAATTCTTTATTTTCGTCCTCCTACATTTTATTTTTCTGAAGCGCGTTGTTTTGTCGGTCCCATACTATAATATACTTTGTACATCAATAAACTAGTCGAATAAACATTATAGCAAATATAAAAAAAAGAAAAGCAAATGTCTGTTCCTATGAACAAAACATTTTTTTAGCGTGTGTGAAAAATGCCACGCCTTACCGGGATTCGAACCCGGGACCTCCGGGATGAAAGGCTGAGACGCTACACCACTCGCGCCACGGAGGCCGGCAACAATGTTTTAAAAACGGCACCTTATTTATTCCAAATAACTACAAAAAAGTGAAATAAAAAACAGTAATTAATGCAGTAAATAATGCAAAGTAAATAAATTACTTTATTATTCAAAAATATCTGTCAATCCAAAAACGCTTGTCAAAATATTACACAATAAATAAACGTGCACGCTACAAACAAATAACTATACTACTCAAAGCGTAATGCTACTATCAGGTGGAAAAAGATTGCCCACCGGGCTGCTCTAGTGGTTAGCGCGACATCGCAAATCAACTGATTTCGAAGTGAGAGTTGTAAGGTTCAGATACTAATAAAGGCGGTTATTTTTATACGGATTTGAATACTAGATCGTGGATACCGGTGTTCTTTGGTGGTTGGGTTTCATTTAACCACAC
>JAAAKQ030292477.1:0-10288 GCA_010016005.3 Zanna intricata
AGCGGTAAATTTTATGGTTTTTTATGTTTTTTAGCCTGAAAAATTCAAATTTAAATTTATTTAACGGGAGGAACTGAGAACCGAGCGAAATCTTTCACTAGCCATAACTCGCTAATAAAACGTTTTCAGGCATATGTTTATTGGAAACTTTTTTTCTTATTTTTAGATATAGAATCCGTTTCCGAGAGAATGCCGTTCAGTTTTGATACACTCTGTATATAAACAGACGTAGCTTCTATTTCCATTTAAAATTAATATAAATTCTAAATCTTGAATTTGCAATTTATTTTCTTTCTCAAATTCCTACAATAAGCAAAATTCTCTAATAGTTATTATGTGAATCATGTAATTTTTTTTTTTTTTTTAGAATAAAGCTAATAATTCAGGACGTTCTGCTGTTCCCTAAATCAGTTAAAAGTACTGGAGTTTCGACGTATAGAATGTTAATTTTGTTTTGAATCCTCTTAGTATTCCTAAAAAAGGTTTTGATATATTAATATCATATTTTAACTTCATAAGAAAAGTGAAGCAAATGAGAACATCATCTCAATTATCTCTGATTATCCATGCATAAAAAAAAAGAATCGCTGAAATACTCCAAACGTAATTAACAGAATAAATCTTAGGTAATCTAAACAAATATATTCATATGTTCACTTTTGAACCAACGTTATGACCAAAAACCAGTTATGCAATTATTAGAACAGAACATAAATAATTTTTAATTAGAAAATAAATAAAGAACATTATAAAATAAAACATTAACATATCCATTTAAAACGATAAAATTTTCTACAAAATGTTTAGAGAGTCTTAAAAATTTTAAAAGATGATTTTTATCCTTCTCAAAACAAGGTAATTATTGTTGTTTTTCACGGAATTTGGAAATGATTTCAATCAAATAAAGTTAGGCAGATTGAAATTTGTAATTATATTAATTATTAATCGTCAGGAAAAAACTTTTGACATGTTTAATATATATATATCATCCCCGTCGCGACTTAAGGTTACTTGTGTTTCCAGTCGAGGTCAATTTTTAATATTTTTTTTTTATTTTAAGTTTTTTAATTAAATAACAGCAGGTGGTTACGTCGCACATACAGTAGCTATATTGGTTGAGACGCCGCACACACCATCTTACCCCTTAAAAAATCAAAATTAAAAAAAAAAAATCTGAAAATTATTTTTAGTTAATTAGAAAGAATTATTTAATGTAGAAAGGTATTATTATTTATAAACCTAAATCTAATGAATTTCTCGTTTAGTATATTCAAAAAATGGGGAAGATTTGCTATAACTGTTCAAAATGTTTTACATTTCTTCACCTCTTTCGAAGTCAAATTTCAAAAGAACTAAAAACTGTTTTTTTTCATTTTCACATGAAGATTATACACACCACAAATGAATTGATTTCTTCATTTATTACAAAAAAAAATTGGGGAAAAAATACCTGGGTTTCAAGAAAAAATTCAGAAACTCATTTTAACCCTTTAACCTCGGAATTTAAAAAAAACCCTCTTTCTCAGTCTGCAATCACACCATAAGAAGAACGTGTACACAAATTTATCATCAATAAACTTTGCTACGCGTTGATTATGAATCCTTTTTCAAATGTTGTTTTATACACAAACACACACACACACACACACACACACGCGCGCGCGCGCGCGCGCGCACACACATATATATATATATATATCCATACGCATGCACTCAAATGATACCAAAAGAAAGAAAGGACATAAAATATAAATTAGAGAATACTATTATCATAGTTATATATTACCATTTCATTGCTTCGTTTGTTGGCAGCATAAGTAATTCCAATTTCATTGATAGCATCTTAAATCACATTCATTAGCAACATCTGTTAAGGTGGTCTAGCTCTGAGCAACGTAATCACATTCTGCAATATACTGATTGTAATCTGTTCAATATTAACTTAAGTCTTCAAGGTACTTCAGATCCTCCAACCAGATAAACTTTGATTAAGATATTCCGACCGACAAGATATTTTACACTCTTTGACTGGGATTAGCTTAATGTAATTCCGTTTACTTTTTCACCTTGATAAAACTGCTCGATATTATTAAAGTGTCTGCATTATTTAAATGCGAGATTTTAACCAGTGAATTTCTATGTGTATAAGGTCATCATGGTTATTAATCGGGCTAAACTTATGGCAAAAAAAAGAAGTTCGACATTACGTCAAAGTTTTTAATATAGAGGCAATGTATATAATGCAATTTATTTTTTCAGTAGAAGGGATAAGTTAGTTATATTTTTTCGTCTATCAGTCCCAGTCTTTCTAATAGCCAGGATGCATGTAAAAAGCACTGATGTTCAAGAAACATGAATCAATGTAGCTTATAATAGATTAATGCTTTCCATTATTTAGCCTGTACCCATCATACATTGAGGATATCTCTTGCAAAACTGACTATCTCTTCGGATTTCAGTAGGCTTTGCAAGTCAATATACGATTTTATGTTTAAGTAAATGAAGAATACAACAGAAAACTACTTTCAATCCTCAATTTTCTTAGTAGCCCTGGCATGGAATACGTGTGATGTTAGGATGTATATTATGTTAAGAATGGCTGTTTTAGCCAATTGTCTTTGTTTTAGGAATAATTTTTAACTTACATTAGGACACTTACAAACATGTTGTTTATGTCAACTAACAAAACAAAGCCATTTTTCACCTACTTCAGACATATTTTGAAGTCCTACCTCACATCTAGGAAATTTTTTTTTTAAATTACTTAATGGAATTCAATTAAATGGATACATTTCAGGAAATTATTTTATCGTACAGTATGAAACCAAACAGATAGTGAAACAACTTTATTAGGTAATTCTTTCCAAATACTTTTAGATAACAGATATGAATTTGTATCTGGAAGAACTCCAAATAATTCAGTGCGCATGTTGTACATATAAAAAAAAGACTTTATATAAATCCGCATATGATTTCTTCCATCTAAACAATGAAAAAACTGAAAGATGATAGTTAAGTGAAAATAAAATCTACCATTGCGTAAATGACTTTAATAAAACATTGGAATACTGTTTTTTTTTTTTTCATTAAGTTAATCGTGTTTTTTTCAATAAGTTAATCGTTCAAGAATGAATTGCATCAGCGATGTCCCTCCCCAAAGAATATGAATAGACAGAATTATCACTCAGTGGAACAAATAGTTGTAATTTAATTTATCTGAAGCATATTGCTTTCTCGATAAACGAAAAAATTAAAAAATTAATTTTAGCTTTAGACAAGTTCTTAATTGGTGATGATAAAATTTACACAAAATTTATAGTAAAATTTTACTAAAACCATGGGTCTGCAGAATCTGAAATATAAAATTCAAATATCTCAGGTATATGAAAAGATAAATGTTAATGAAAATGAAATATCAGGTGTAATGTAAAATAACAGGACTAATATGTCTCGCGGACCACCTTTCAATCGTCCCTCCGGCGGATCGGCGGATCACAGGTTGGAAAAAATACAAGGATAAATTAATCTTTATCTCCAGAAATATCGATAGAAAAAAAGTTAAAATGTCATCGATGGATATTGGGCAAAATTAGCACAAACGTTTTTTGAGAAGTATAATAATTTCAAAAGTAATGCATAATGCATATTAGCCTCTCATTACTATAATGCAATTTCATTTTAATGGTAAATTGAAATCATTTCTAATTATTTTACATAAGAAAAGCTAAATATATACTAAATACTCCAAATAAATATATAAACAGCAAAAACTCATTAAATCTACAGCCTTAATAATTTAGGGTAGTAGGGAATTTAAATTAACAGAAAAATGTGAATAGTTATAAAGAGAAAGGTCCGCTGATGGAGGATGTTATTTTTTTATCAATCTTTCAATTTTTGATTTTTTGATTTATATAGTTAAAATCAAGTTTCGAGGTTAAGATCAATCATCTTATTTTTTCCGCATGTTTACCGTAAAAAAATTAACATTTAATAAATGGAGTGTGTGAAATTTTTATCCGGCATCTTGATCCGCCATCTTTGTTGAATCAAAGTGGATTTTTTTATTGGAAGGTGGACTTGTTAAAAGTTACATATACATTTAAAAAAATAATTTTAAATTATAATTTATTTTACTACGCAATTAATTTCAACTAAATTATTCGAAGTTTTTTAATGGGTGTAATTCTGAGGGAAAACGAAATAAAAAAAAATATTACGGGGGGGGGGGTTTACCTAATTTTATTACGATCACGATTATTCAACTTTGCAAATTTTACTTAAAATTATGCAAATATTACCTAAATTTACTTACAATTGTTATTAATGGATTACTTACAATTCTACAACGAAGACGTGTATCGGGTTTCACCACCGTTTTTTATCGTAAAACTTTACATTAAAATCATATATCTAACACCATCCTTTTGAAAAAAAATTGCGTTCCAGTTCTTGTAGATTAGGGTTTTTTTTTAAATTTTTTTACGTGGGTTATTCTTTGGAAGAATGGCAAGTTATTTGCGTCCTTCTCCCGACGCGATTCCCCTTCACATCGTTCACTCTGTATTAGGATGGACTGTTGTCTTTCGTATTCAGCTTCCACATAAAGTCCATCCCCGTTTGTTTTCAGTGATTTGAGTGGATGTAGTATTGTCGAAAATACTGGTTGTGAAGGGGATAAAGTTTCTTCAGAGAAAAAAAAACGCGCAAATATTATCCATCCTATTTACAAATGGAATTTTCGTTCTGGAAAAATACAGCGAAACAAACCACAGTGTATCTTTTGTTGCGAAATTTTACTGAATAAATCTATAAAACTGCCGAAGTGGAGACGCCATCTTGAAACAGAACTAAAAAAAAAATCAGTTAATAAGCCAGTAAAATATTTTCAGAACAAAAACCTCGAACTTCATTGTTCACAACAATGAGAACATGAAGGAACACACATGAGGAACAAAAAAAAAAATGAAAAGTAGCCTTTTCTTAAGAAGTTTTCCTTCTAATCGCTAGAAATGAACGACCATTTCATAATAAAAATGTATAGATACAAGCAAATATACATAAAGGGTGGCCGTACGTATCAAGAAATCGCACCTCTCATGAAATGGACTCGTCTAACACAACGCGAAGTACTAGTTACAGGAATTGATCACGACTACTTACTATTACATCCAAAAATTCGCTGGCTGTCTCTGAGTAAGATTCTGACGCAGTTTTTTGAAGTTCTTGACGAGGTAAGCTTGTTCCTTATAAATTCTACATTTGAGTTAACATACAATTTAATTGGTTTACTTTAAATGATTTCACATGTCTCTCATGTGTTCCTCATATGCGAATATTTTTTACATCTTGAATAATTTTAACTGTCAGTTGTCTGTTGTACAACAATGGAGAGAGACGACAATCAAATAAATTTCTGGTCCCACCGTCTGAGAAATAAAAATACCATTTTTTTTCACTCGCTGAGTGATTTCATAGAGTTCACTGAACAACCTCCTTCTAAGTGACGTTTTTGAAAATATCACTGAACACATGAGGTCATTGGCTTCTTAATTACGCAGGTGTTTTCCGATTTTTCTTGAAAGAAATAATTGAATTTCTTTCTAGGCTCGGAATATGAACGTCCTTCAGTCAAAATATTAAGAAGCACAACTTATTATGCTATCTTGTAATTTGATTTTCAAAATGGTATTTCCTTCGTTACCATTATTGGAGTTTTCGTTCCAATCCAAAGCTGTTCATCCTGAAATTTCCAAAAGGATTGTAAGACGTTTGTTGCCGTTTGTCAATACATATCTGTGTGAAACATTTTCTTTTATTGTTTATGATTCTTGAACATATGAAAAACAGATACAGAAATAGACGTAACGTGAAACTAGATCTGCGTCTGAAATTATCCTCTTTTTATCCCGACATGCAAATTGACGTATGAAAAGTAGCATCAGCCATTTCATTAGGTTAGTGTTAAATTAATATTAGGCCTAACTGGTATTACCGTATGTTTCCTAATAACTAAATTTATAACAGTATAGCATTGTCATAAATGACACGTTTTCTGTTGCAAAATTGTAATTTATCACTTTATTTTTACGATACGTAAAATATATTTAAAGAATCATTTTTGATTTCATGGGGAACATCGGAAAGTTAGCAGTCCTTACAAGGGGGCACTAAATTAGAATGGTTGGGAAAGCTGATTAAACCTGCTGTGACTGGAAAAGTGTGATGATAGTCACCACACTTCAGTGGTGTATACAATAATATAAGCTTTTTTTTTTTGTTTTACCTCCGGAACTACAATTAAGTACATCTTCAGAGGGATGAGATGAATGAATTGTAGCGTGTGTAAAAAATGCCATGCCTGACCGGGATTCGAACCCGGGACCTCCGGATGAAAGACCGGGACGCTACCACTCAGCCACGGAGGCCGGCACAATAATATAAGCTGATTTTGTTTCAACTTTAACTGTTCATAAGTAAGTAATTTTAGTTCTTAATTTTCAGCCATTCGAAAACAGATCATCTTTGTAAACTTTTGGTTTATTTTTTTAGTTAATTTTTTATCCTTTTATTTTTTTTTGCAACACTCACAGTATTAAAAATTAATTTTTCCTAAACGGTTCTTCAAATTTTCACTCCAGTATTTTATTTTGATAACTGTTAAATATATTTCTTTTAATTTTTTCTTAAATAAATACATTGAGGAGAAATACATTAATTTTTTTAAAAATGTATCTCTTTCTTTGAATTTAAAGTCATGAACTGAAATATATTTATGTGTGTATATAAATATATAATTTATTTCTTCTTTTACTTTTTCTTTAAATTATACAAGTTGATTATTAATTTTATGATTATTATTTTATGAATTTCAGTGTTATAAACGGTCTTATACCGTTTTTATACCGATTTTATTTTTTATTATTTTAGTACTTTTTACATTGTATTTAGTAATGAATAATTTTAAAACAATGAAATAGTGGATTGCCAATATATTTCTTTTTTTACCTATGTTGTTAACGTTCATATGAGTATATTAAATTACATTAATAATGTATAATTTTCTAATCGGTGACACAAAAATCTTTGTTTCAAACGTCTTAATGTTAAATATATTTAAACACACACTCATTTTATATATATATATATATATATATATATATATATATATAAAATAAAATAAAATAAATTATCGTTTAACTCTAGTAACTGATACAGAGAAGTAAAGGGTTGCGCTGACTAGTTCGTGAGGGTTTGCGATAAAGGCATTGCAGCTAATTAACTAGGAGGGCGATTGTAGAGCGCGCTGGTTTAAAAGTTGGATCGCTCCGTAGGTTGCAGGAATAAAGAGGTTACACAACTGTACTGTCGAGGTAACCGTACGAACCTTATCACGTGCTAGCTCCGCCTAAACTGATCCTTTTTCAGCTTATCAACACTCACAACTCACTGCCTATTTCCCTTAGGGGAAAAAAGAAACTGCTTCTAATTTCCCCTTCTCGCAAATTCTTTTTAGGGAAACAGACTTATTGAGAAAGTTCTTTTATTGTGGCCATCGATTTCCTATCTGTAAATGAGTATCAAGTCGTTGACAACTACAGGACTACTATAAAGAAAGTTAAGGACAGTGCAAAGAATAGTTTTCAAAACAATTGAGTATAAAATACCAAACTTCTTTATTATTTATTAATAATAAGCATCAAGCATCCTTATATTGTAAAAAGAAGTACCAAGTAATGGTTTTGACATATTTTATCTCAAGAATTCTAAATTTGAAAAATTTATTAGCAGTTTTTTTCAATTCCTGTACAGTCAAAGTAAAATTTAATGACAAATTCTAAATTTCTAACTTTATTATTCTTAACGTCATCTAAAAAAAAGAAAACACAGATTTTTATTTTGATCAGTTCTTAATGTGAAAATACATTGTATAAATCACGTCAATATATACAAAAACATGTTTAACATAAAAAATAGATCTGTTTAATGTATCGTATTTATGATTAAACATCCATACTAATTACTTTGAATATAAAAACTTACTAGAAAATAATACATATTTCAGATGCCGTTATTGAAATTTATTTTCAGCACATATTTATATACTTGTTGAATGAGTTGTAGAAGCCAGCTTTTTTTTTGTTTTTAATTATTATTTAAAAATTCATCAGAAAAAAATATTGGTGGAAAAATTTTTTAAACGGTTCTGCCATTTTTATGTGGAAAAAGGTTTTCCTTGTACTCCAAAGTATTATATCGAGTTATAAACAACAATGCCGTCGTCTAGTTTGGTAAAGATAGATTTTTTTTTAACAAATGACCATTTTTTTTTAGCACCATTCTTGTGTTTATATTTATGAATATGCAATATTCTTAATATAGACTCAAAGATATGTTAAAATATTTAACTAATTTTCTTAGTATACCAGTATACGATTCATAATTATCGGCGGCAGATAATGAATGATCTGACACTCCATTTTTGTATCTTAAAAATTCGTTCTGTCTTTTTTATGTAGCTGCAGGAGATGAGTACATCTTATATATATATATGTATAGTAAATATTTTATAATGACAATGGCGCGAGTGGTA
This sequence comes from Zanna intricata, assembly GCA_010016005.3. Taxonomy (NCBI): domain Eukaryota; kingdom Metazoa; phylum Arthropoda; class Insecta; order Hemiptera; family Fulgoridae; genus Zanna; species Zanna intricata. Next base: position 8,594 of record JAAAKQ030292477.1, read on the forward strand.
GCGTCTCCGCCTTTCATCCGGAGGTCCCGGGTTCAAATCCCAGTCAGACATGGAATTTTTCTGACCCGTTACAATTCATTCATCTCATCCTCTGAAGATATACCTAACGATGGTTCCGGAAGTTAAACAAAAAAAAAAAAAGCTTAGAATACAGCTTGATTTGTTACAAAATAAATAAATTTTATCATCTTCCGCGATCTTGACAATTAATAAAAGAAATTTCGATTTTTGGGCAAAAGAAATATTACCGTTATCGTTAATAGAAATTCTATTTAGATCAGCAATGTTATGTTTATCTGTGAACCAAAATGCAACGATTTTATCAATATTTAAAGTTGCATGGTTGCAATCTATTTCTTTTAAATAATAATCTTCAGAATTGCACACATTGTGTCGTCTGCTAAAAGAGTTATAATGAATAGTTTAAGATAGGTCAGAAATAATAAAAAAGTAAGGGACTGAAATACTTTTTGAGGCACTGGACATTCAACATCAAGATGTAAGATTAAAATTTTACATGTGTATTCTTAAAAAAAGATGAAATTTCAACTACTTGTGTATGGGTATTAAGGTATGAGTAATGGTTTCAATGGAAAGAGCTTGCAATGATCAATTGCAAGCAGTTCCTCTAATACCATAACTACTAAGCTTTTCAACAGTGTAAAAGAATATGGAACTAAATCAAATGCCTTACTGAAATCGCAAAAAATGGAAAGTAGAATTTTTTGGTTACCTACGGAACTTAAAATATTTTCCAAAAATTAGAAAATGGCTATGGGGGTTGAAATTTTTTTCCTAAAATAATGCTGAAAGTTTATTAATATTGTATGATTTTCAAGAACAGTTAAAAGTTGGTTTTTCATCTTTTCTAACACTAGAAAATATGGACAATAAACAACCCTAGCCTGTAATTTAGTAAATGGATTTTTTTTAGAAGAACTATACAAAGAGAAGTCTTAAGGCAGGTAAGGAACACTCCTTTACTGAAAGATCACTATAAAACTACATTTAATTGATATCCAACGAATTAACCCATCATATTTAAAATACTCATTAACAAAATATATATATATATATATATATATGATATATGCACGTATAGGTTTCTATAACATTTCTATAACTTTTAGTCATGTAAAGTAAGAAAACAAAAATTGGGTCTCAAGCTTTTACAAATTGCTTCACGTTGATGTCACCCAATAGTTGGTATCTTCAATGTATCCTGTCTTATCATTTGTTTACAATTCTTTTACAGCATATATATCGCTAGGTATATTCCTCAAAATCCACTTTTTCTCAATCTTGTTTCTATTCTATTTTTACTTCTAACAATACTTTTATTTTAAGTTCATTTTTTATTATAAACCATATAATCTTAAAAATTACGTTTTACCATTAAAAAAAGAATTTTTTCAGTATTCGATTTTTAGATTTTGAAATAATTTTCAAATTTATATCTAACATGATAATAATTTCTATAAGAATATTAGTTATTACATAATTATTTATTTATAATACAATAATAAAATCATTATTAGTAGATTATTATAATTATTACATTATTATAATTTAATTATTTTGTCATAATTAGATTAAAATTACATTTAAAAAAATAGCAAAAATTAAAAAATAGCATTCTACGAGTCGGAGCGTGGAATGTTAGAAGTCTAAAACAGGTTGGTAGGTTAGAAAATT
>JAAAKQ030292488.1:0-10288 GCA_010016005.3 Zanna intricata
CACACACGCTACAATTCATTCATCTCATCCTCTGAAGATATAACTTAACGGTGGTTTCGGAGGTTAAAAAAAAAAAAAAAAATGAACAATTTTTACAGATAAATATTATCTTTTAAAGTAGTTATTATTTACTTATGCCTTATCATAAATTTGATTTTAAAATATTTAACATAAAATAATCTTTAACAGATAATTTAATTTAGGGATTAATTCAAGGCCAAATATATTTAATTTTAATAATAATAATTATTATTATTATATGAAATATACAAAATCCTCTCGTATCTGCTAACATAAAATTAACCAAAAATAATAAAATAAGCGTTTTTTATCTATTAAAATATTTTGTCATCTTTAAAGTTTTCTTTTATTTAAAAAACGGAAAGTAAATTTCAATTTCAGCTCTAATAAACAATTATAACAAATTTCTGAATCAGTAATGTAGATTATGTTAACAGAAACTTCGAATAATTCGAGTTGTGCCGGCCTCCGTGGCGCGAGTGGTAGCGTCTCGGCCTTTCATCCCGGAGGTCCCGGGTTCGAAAACCGGTCAGGCATGGCATTTTTCACACACGCTACAATTCATTCATCTCATCCTCTGATGATATACCTTAACGGTGATTCCGGAGGTAAAAGAAAAAAAAAAAAAGAAAAAAAAAATTCGAGTTGATTTCATCAAGGTTCTGATGAGTAATAAAAATAATATCCTACATTCAGTTATTATTAATTATTTTAATATCTACTATATAACATAAGTTCATAAAAACTATATTATTTAAAATAGAAGGAAAAATATGTATGATTTCGTATTAACATAACACGACTATAATAGTAACTAGTACTTTCATAATTAAACTTTATTTCTTATAGAAATCTTTGTTAATGTGTTAAATAGAACATACTCGTATATAAATATATAATAATATCCATGCCAACGGAGTAAACGGATTGAATTTTATCTGGACTGAAAGGATTATATTAAATTGTTACTTTTCATTTGCTATTCTCAACATTCGCATATACTCAGGGATACATAACAACGACGTTTGGAATACGCGGAAAAAAAAATATACATATGTAATTAAGTAATATCGGTAGATAAAAAAATATCAGATTCTACAATACTTATTAATAAATTAAAAAGGTTATTTTAGATTAGATATTTCGAGTTTACATTGTAAATTTTATTCACCTTTTTTTTTTAACTATTATATTTTTTCATTTTCAATATATGATATAATCATAAAAATCTATTAGTATGAAGGATAAAATTTATGGAAATGTGCTGTCCAAAATGAGGGATTATCTCTATAAACTATACAAATATCGTAGATGATTTTCTCGGATTTAAATGAAAAATCATATGTTTCTGCGAGGTGAAATTGTTCAAACCACCGGTTCAATAATCTTTTCATAGTTTTCAATAAGAATTTCATATCCTGGATAATATACGATTGGAAAATTTCACATTCTTTCCTACTGCCTAGTTTAGATTTATTACATTAACTTTTTTTTTAAAATCATCTATCAGTTTGTGTGTATATATTATAATGCTTCGCATAACTTTACACTGAAAAATTACTTCGACGTTGTTGCTGGTTGTTACACTTTTTTTTCTTCTTTTTTTTTCTTTTTTGTAAAGCAACTTACATAAGAAAAACTTCTTAATGGGCTAAAGCTATGAAATACTTCTACACACAGCTTAGTCTGGAAATGAAAAAAAGAAGGAAATAATGTATTAATTTTTACAGCCAGTCGCCTCGGGAAAGAATATCCCTAAACTTGAAAACTTGGGTTATCGATTAAAAATTAATTTAGGAAAAGACAGACGGATTTGATTAGAAATTAGGAGCTGAGTGTCAGTACGAACCGTTTATTATCTCTAATGTATCCATATGTATTTATATGCAATTTATTATTTTATTGTAAATCACAGCTCTTTTAATTTTCAGTACAATAACTAAATTAAAAATCGGATGTGGACATCACATGACTTCCTTGTACGCCTATTAAATTACATATACATATTCTATTTTTTTAATGAAAAGTACATAAAATTATTTCAGTAGTAAGGTCTGATATTTTTCTTTTCTTTTTTTTTTAATTATTGTTTATCGTAATTTTTTTTTACAATCAGAGGTTAATAACTATTAATAAATCAATATATTTAAATTTAAAAAAAAAGTTAAAAACAAAAAAGGAGATGAAATCTTATTCGAACAGTTGTGTACCCCTGTAAATCCAAATATTTCATTAATTAAAATTTTATTTGGCTACAACACAAACCAATGAAAATAACTACCACTTATGAAAGTACCATCGTTGAAAATCTGTCAATGAGGGCTTATTATTGCAGTTAAGTAAAAGTAAAAAATTCAATTTTTTTTGGATTTTGGGCTTTTATGAAAATTTTTGGTTGAGGTGATTGTAATCAAAAGGGGTGGTGCACAACTAGATGTTAAGCAGTCCTAAATCCAAAATTTCAACATTCTAAGGCTAATCATAAAACGATTAACCTAAGAATGTTATACGAGATACGTACATACGTAACTAGTGAATATGAATTCAGGGATGGTCAAAATGGATACTTCCGTTGAAATCTAAAACCGAAATTTTTCGCTGTTACAATAATTCCTTGTACGTAAAAACTTGCGCCAAATAATTTTCTTTGTGTTTTTTGCAGTTTTATATTCATCAGTTATTAATTTAACCGGCCTACTGCCTCGTATTAAATCTCTTTAACTTTTTCATGAGCAAATTTCAAGAAAGCTTGTATTATAAACAACTCGATTAAGTAACAACCGGTGAACAAGACTAATTAATACGTTTTCAAGAAAATTATATTTAATCAATAAGTAGATCCAAACAAAATTAAAATTTTCTAATAAAATAGTTTTTATACAATGCAGATATGAAAATAGCACCAAAATTGTTACAGTTAATCTCGTTTGGCAGTAATTTTCCATACCTTGCTATGGATACGTTTAAAAAAAAAACCCCGAAATAAATAATACAAAAAATTGCTATAAATTGTAATTACATGTTTAATAAATAAATCTAAAAAATTTTATATCAAATAACAATTTTTTGTGATTACGGAGATGAAATACATCTCATTAATTTTGTTTAACTCACTCCCATGATGGACAAATGAATTTTAAATTGAAATATATAAAAAGTACAAAAACTGGAAACTAATAATTCCCTCTCTTTCCAGCATTCAATTATTAAATAATAAAAATAATAACAAATACGTTAATTGTTATTTTACCGTGGCATTAAATAGTTGACTTCTGTTATCAATAATCTCTGTATAAATAATGCGTTTGTAAAACTACATATTACATAATTAAAATAGAAAATTTCAGATAAATAATTTTAATAATAATTATTATTATTATTATTATAGTAAAAATTTGAATTGAACTTTATTAAAAAATTAATTTAAAAAATAAATTAAAAATAAAATATACAAATAAAAATTAACTTTTACTAAAAAAAAAAAAAAAGTTCCTTTTTTAAAATTCATATTAACAACTCAATAATCCAAATTCTCCATTCCCAAAATAAAACTTTTTGAATGTACAAAATAGAATTTAAAATTAATAATACTATTAGATCAAAAGTCAGGAACTATTTTCATAAAGCAAATTAAAATCACAAATTACTTATTTACAGAAAGGAAGATTGTAATGGAAAAAAAATGGAACTCGTAGAGAGCGCGAAATTAGGACTTAATTATTGTAATTAATATACACAGCAGTTATATAGCGTTTTAAAATATCTTAAAAATTACATATCAAATAAAATTTTAAGCTAATCTATTAAAAAAATTTTTTGTTGCTAATGTATTCGTTTGTTTAAACCACGATTACTTTTGATTCAACCACCAAAAGACAATGAAATTTTCTAATCAGATTCCTAACATTACGGTAAAAATAACAGATCAGTACAAACTTTATTTAAGAGTCTGAAATAACGGAGGTGTTTATATCTAATATTTTGACTAATGTTCAGTCTGACATCAAAAAGGATGTACTACGGGAAATTTTTCGGCTGTCAGTAATATATATATATATATTTGCGTGTGTCTGTTTGAATGAATTTTAATATAAATATTTCATTTATTTTGTACCAAATAATAATAAAGCAATTCGTTCATAAAGTATGAGGGTACTCTTAGGCAAAAATGGTAGTAGCTAATTTTTTTGCCCGTCTTAAAGGTTTTTTCTTTTCTTAGACAAGTAGAAGTAATTGTTTAATTATCGTAAGTAGGATTATATATGCCTACTATCAGTAAGTTGACACAGTTAAAAAAAAAAGTAGCATTTGAGGTCATGTCATCTGCAGTAATTGTTACTCGCTTTGGTGTACGTAAATCAGTCGAGATGGTAATGCTAGTTCTGTTAAAGAACATAATCTTGACAAAGTAAAAACCCTGAATGTTTTAAGTTAAGGAATACGAAATTATACAGATAACATAAGCCCCAAATTCTACGGAATATTTGGGCCGTAGTGCTACATTATGTATTTCAAATGTCATTCAACGATTTGAGCCATAGAGACACCTACCATCATTTCTCACACCTCCATTCCGTATATCAGTTATCTTTTATTAAAATGTACTTTATTTAAATAGTACCCAAATTTTGGACCATTTGGCTACGCCTATATTAATCTAAGTTGTTTTTTTTTTTTTTTAATTTTTTCTGTCTAGGATCTTTATTGTAATATAACTACTGTCTAATTATAATAAAGAAAATTAGAAAATAACACATATGCTACATTACCTATTCACAACTATTTCTGAACTACTGTTTGAACCAAGAAAATTTACACACAACTGGGAGGAAAACTGTGAATAATTGCTCTCACTCTCTTTCTCTGATAAAACTGTTATCGATTTTAGAATCATTAACTCATGATATTATACTCGTATCACATATGCAAGAAGACCAAACTTTAAATCGAAGTTTTTAAGCGGATGTGGTCACAAAGATTTAAAAAAGAATTAATCAAGCTAAAAAAAAATGACAAAAATGTCATAAAAATTTTCCAAAAATATTTGTAAGATATGTAAGAATTAATCAGTGATGAAGTCATGGATACCTTTTCTAGTTTTACCATAAACTAAATTCAATAATTTTATTTTTACGAATACAGAATTGTGAAACATGTGTTTTATCTGAAAATCAAACTTTATTTTAGAGACGAATCCCGGTCAGGCATGGCATTTTTCACACACACTACAATTCATTTATCTCATCCCTCTGAAGATATACTTAATTGTGGTTCCGAAGGTAAAAAGAAAAAAAAGTAACTCCATCTATTGACTTGTTACAAACGCCATTACGTGATTGTTGTCTTTTCTGTGCGTATTTAAAATGCCTTATATAAACAGTGCAGCTGATTGTGAAATACGTACTGTAATTCGTTTCTTAAATGCAAGAGGTACGAGAGTGGCCAAATTAATCGAAAAATTAGTTTACGGAGATAATGCTATGTTTGAAGGAATGGTGAGAAAATGTGTTAGGGCATTTAAAGATTGCCGTACAAACGTGCACGGTGTGGCACGGAATGGGCGATATCTGTCGAACACTCCAGTAATGTGTGATTACTGATGACCTGATGCAGAGAGTCAATGAAATGTCCGTGAGAATAGATGGTTTACGATTTCATCATTATGTAATGAATTTCGAATGAAATTGTGTCAGTACACTTAAATTATCAGAAGCTTTGCTTACGCTGGGAACCAAAAATGGTGACCGAGTTGCACAAAAACAAAAATTAAATCAATGTTTTGAATTTTTTCATGAGACACACTGATGAAGGCGATCTGTTTTCCAGCCGAATTGTTACTGGTGAGGAGAGACAAGAGTGTTTCACATTACACCGGAATCATAACAGTCCATTGAATGGAGTCACTCAATATCTCCCAAGAAATTGAATTTCAAGCAAACAATGTCAGCCCGGAAAATCGTATTGTTTTGGGATAGACAGGGTCCGTTTTGTGTTGATTTCTTTCCTTGGGTTCAAACGATAAATGCCGAGACATATTGTAAGATCTTAACTAAACTGTGTCGTGCAATCTAAAATGATCAGTATGGAAATCATGCTGCTTCACGACAACGCTCTGCCTCACGCGGCTCATCCCATCATTTGCTGGCAACAAATCTATCGCCCATCGTATACTCCAGAACTAGAACCCAGCGACACCAATTTTTCCTGCTTTTAAAGCAGCATTTCAGCGGTTAGCATCACCACAACGATAACGACGCCAAAACAGCCGTTCAGCAATGGTTTATCTTCTCAGCGGCAGATTTTTATCGAGCTGGAATGCAGAAGCTGATCGAACGACACGACATGTGCCTTCATATAGGCGAAAATTATATAGAATTGTAGGTTAAGATCCAAGCTTCCAGATGAAAATAATTCTTTAAAAAATTGGCTTGCTTTTTTATATCAAAACGGTACTTACATAAAAAACATACCTCGTATTTTCTAAAGCTTTCATACCAGTTCTGCCTATGACAGAACCGTGACTAATAATTTTATCATCACAGTAGTAGATGTCACGATTATGACCACTGTCAGCGATGAACTACAGACAGATTACGAAATATTCAGTTGTGCCCATATATCCCTTTCTATACCTTTAAAAGAAGAAATATTTTAATATCATTTAACAAACGGTACGCAAATTTCAAAGTTCTTATGAAAATTATTTATGTCTAATGCAAATCATGATTTCACAGGAATAAAAATGTCCAAAAAATAACTTTTTTTTTTATTTTTAAGCAATGTTATTTTTTAAGCTACACTAGTTTCCTTATATATAAATGATATTGATTTTAAGTATATATTTATTCATAAAATTTCCAAGAATTTGGGGTATTTTAATGAAATTTTAAAATATTTCAGGAAAATCGACATTTATTCAACTATTAGCAAAACTTCATTTATATAAAGTTTTAATCCTGTACGGTAGTTATAAAGTTTTAATTTTTAAAAAATCATATAAAATAAATATTGTAAAAAAATTGAAATCTTGTATTTTTTTTTTCTGAAACGGATTAAATATAAAAAAGAAAAGAAAATTGGTATGATAATTTTAAATAAGTATAGTTACAATTTTTTTCGTAAAAGTTTATTTTTTTATCGTTATCCGTAGAAATACGGTAGTACTTTCGATTAATGTAAATATTTTAGAAGTCTTTTATATCAGCTGTGAAAAAAGCCGCAATTTAACAATTTAAGTCCGCAGATCGTTTAACAATTTAAAAGGTTAAAACAACTGCAGTTATAAAGAAAACAGAATTACCGATAAAACTCCGCAAATATCATTAAAAAATCAACGATTTAAAGCTTAAAAATAAAGCCTATATAAATCAACACTATACCAATATAAATAGGCTCCCATCATCATATGATACAGTGTACACATAGGCGCGCGCGCGCACAGACACACACACACACCCATTATATTTAATAATATATGATTTAATGATTTTGTTTACGTAATTAAGATAAAATTAACGAACCTTATAGTTTATCAAACATTACGTATTTAAAAAAAAAATTACAAAATGTCTTTATTACTTTTACATCACGGTTTAAATGTTTAACGTCTATCTTTTTTTTTAACAAAAAAAAAAAGATTTGGGCAAAAAACATACATACGTCTGCTATATTTTAAGATAGTTCCATTAATTATTATTTAAAAGTATAATAAACACATAAATTAATGTTATATTACAATTGTAATCTTTCTGTACTTTCTTCATATAGGGAAAACTACAATATTATTTGTTTAGTAATCAAAATGTTTTAATTTTGTTTTATTTAGCGATATCTTAAAACCATTCATTCCAAAGATCATTAAAAAAAAAAAATGTGTACATGTTACTAAAAGAAGTTCAATTTATTTAAATTACCATAAGTTGTAGTCAAAAACCAGTTAATATTTTTGTTATTCGGTTGGTTTAATGTATTTTCTATCAACTATGCGCCCAATCTCTCAGCCTCAACATACGGGGTGCCCTTTACATCTCGAACAACCTCAATTATATATTTCATGTATTCTAATATTTATCTTCCTTTACTGTTTTTGCCCTCTACATTTCCTTCTACGACAAATTTTTTTAAAGAATTAATTTCTTTAACCGAAATACATGTTTAATAACAACATATTTCTTTTCTCCATAATAATCGCTCTTCTGGTTTGTAACAGTCTGCTGTAGATGTTATCTTTCTTTGTTCTATTATCATGAAAGCCCTTCGACCGAATAAAAAGAATGAATGTGTTTATACTACTATAGTAATTAAATAAGAAGATTTTATCCAAATGAAACTGATCGCAGATGAAAGGTTTTTGTAGAATTCTGAAGGACCTCAGTCAACCGAACGACCGTTATCTGAAAGTTAATCGAGAGAAGAGCTTTTACTTAAAAAGTAATTACTCTTTTATTGCAATACGAAATATTTAAACTGTTGCAATTATTTCAAGTAAATGATTTATTTAATTGTATTAGAATCTGATTTATTTTTTGTATCAGTCTAAAATTATGACGGATTAAAGCATAAGAATGGTATATTAAAGAGAATGTATAGTAGCCGTGTAGTATCCCTTCCCTTTTTGCAAATACTAATAAAAAACGACACCAACAAAACTAATTGTCGAACTACTGCGGCTATAGTTAAAATAATAGTTTGAAAACTATTTTGTAATCGCTATATTAACATAGCCAATCGGATGGAATCCGAATATAAATAGAAAAAAAAATTTGAATAATGGTAGCATTTATACAAAATATTAATATATTTATTATGTATTATAGAAAATAAACCTTGTTGTATATTACAAAAGATTGTTTATAAATGCTTCATTCAATGAGCCGTTTAGCTGTTTTGAAAACGGAATGCAATGGGTTAAATAGCAAAAATTTATATCCTAATACTTTGAAAAGTTTCTACGATTTTTCAACGACGTAAAAATCTACACTACGACTAATGTATTTTCTTATCTTTAATCCTAAATTTTTTAAACAATTTATTCCATTAATAAAATCAAGTTTACAAGTTCAGACTATAAGTGTAGTTTCTTTTATATTCAATCATTTACAGTAGAGGTTTCAAGCAGAAAAATACAGAATAAAGTTTCCATAGATCCACCGTATGGTTAATTTTAAGTTGCTACGAGTATTTTATAGATCGTGACAATACACACGGTATGCACTAATCCGATCGAATCTCTTCGGATAATCGTCGTTCTACTATATTATTCCGTAGGATATTTTATATATCCTTTTTTTGTTATATTTATATCAGGCTACACTAATATCTTTGGTCGGTACATTAACTTTTGAGCTCCTTTAACTCCAGAATAAATATACCATTTCTCATCGTTTTCAAAACTACCGATTTTCATCAATCAAAAACGTTTTTAGTTAAATACGTGGAGAATTGGTGTATTATGATTTTTAAAAAAAGAAAATGATGTTTACTGTAAACATAACTTTTTAAAAACCAGAAATATCTTAATTATTTAATCTCAAGTAGTGATATATCAAACAAATGCATTAATTTCTTATTAATAATTAAACTTATTTTAATAGTTTTCATTTTCAACAAACAAACAGTTCGTTATTGAATTCAGATTGTATGTAAGCACTTTCACATAAGTCTCGGATCTAATGTCTCGAATTTTCATTACGGATTCGAATTAATTACCATTAGAGTATAATAAAACATACATGAATGGTCGCGATCGGCTTCAGGTTCACCTCAAAACGGCCTCCAAAATTAAAAATAATCATTATTCAATAACGGTGTTAAGCTATCAAAGTTTGTTCAAACGTAGTAATGTAAGGTTTACTAGAATATCAATCTTTTAAATCAAATGTAAGATCCCAAAACGGCAAAAAAACGAACTTTTTAATCATTTTAATAAAAAGCCAAAAAAAAAAAAAAAACACCAAAACACAATATAAATAAATTATATTAACTTAGCATATGTAGCATAAGAAGAAGTTAGAGAAAATAGCTTTATTAGAATGAATTAATAATTGAGAGAACAATTACAATAAAGATAAGAATGTTCGTTCGGGAAGTCATACTAGGCTTTTCATTGATATTTTTAACAGGATTTAAAAAGAAATTATATATATATATATATATATACACGCATAATTATACAGAGTGTATCAAAACTACACGGCAATCTCTCGGAAACGGATTTTATATCTAAAAATAAGAAAAAAGTTTCCAATAAACATATGCTTGAAAACGT
>JAAAKQ030292510.1:0-27176 GCA_010016005.3 Zanna intricata
CTAGAGAGGCGATAATGAGAAATGAAAAGATGATAAAAAGAAAAATGCAAGTTTGATTTCGATTTAGTTCACTTACTGGATTACTCCAATATTCCAGTAGGCTATCCAGACGAACCACTTGGAGGCACGAACGGATTTAATAAAGTATTAAGTTTTAACTTAATAGTTGTTAGATTTGGAGTAAGTCATACATATATATATATATATGTGTGTGTGTGTGTGTGTGTGTAATTTTTTAAAATTGAACTATCATCATATTCAATGATTATTTTAAATGATTGTTCCCACCAACACACAACAGAGTTTTACATCGTATTAATATCTTGAAATTTTAAGATGTATTTCGTTTCAGGGTTATTGATTCTATGAAAATATTAAAATTTCGATGAAACTATTTCATTAAAACCTCGATTCGTAATATCTAGAATACGATTCCCAAACATCTGATAATTAATATCTTCGTTTTTGTGGTAAGTACTTATTCAGCGTTATGTCTAAAAAAATATCCACAATTTACGATACATTACAAATAAAGATTCCATTTTAAGCAAACGTTAAATTGTCAAAGTTTAAAATAGTTAATTTACGTAAATTTAAGAGTTTGAATCCTACATGTGTAGGATTTATTTTTTAGTTTTGTAACTGATACGAAATTCATATTCGAAATGTGCAAATGGTGTTTCGTTTGAACGGAATTTTGTTGTAAAGCGATTTGATTATTGATTAGATCGTTTACTGATTTATTCTTGATGTACAAGTATTAATTTAAATTATCAACACATTTACTTTAGACATAATTGAATCTGTTGCCTATACAGCTATATCTGCAGCAGATGCCCAATAATTTGTAAATTTAGCATCCCTGAGGGAAAGAGACTGTTCACGTTGTTTGTCAGTGGCCAAGAAAAATTACTGTTCTAATGACTGTTTTAATCGTAATTAATATTTTTCTTGACATATCATTTTGGGAAAATATAAACTTTTGTCGGTAGCAGTTTTATTTATTTCAAGTTGCTTTTAATAATGACATGTTGATTAGTACTTTTTGTTTTTAAAAGTAGTCTTTTTAATTTGGAGCTCTTTCCAACAGGAAGTTATATATCTCGGTGGATTAAAGTGTAGTCGTTTTGCGTCATTAAAATCTTTAGTCTGGGTGATTTCTGTTATCAATTGAAGCGTTACAACTGCTTAGCTTTTGTGTGTGACTAGATCGATAATTAATTGCGGTTACAATATTTAATCTATTTATGTAAGTTTAACTTTAGTTTATGCAAGTTTTATTTATGTTAGTTCTATTTTATGTAAGTTTTATTATTTTTATCTATTTACATACTCAGACCGTTATGTAACAATTTCAGAAGTCAGATTTTTTTTTCCGAGTAGAAAGAAAATTGACGGTAATGGAATTCCGTTTGCCAAATAGATTCATATTTTATGTTCTTAAACGTGGTAGGAGAAAGGTATGTAATATTCGAATAGATTACATATTACGTTATAACTACACATTTTATGGCGTCTTAGAATCTAAACGGTTACAGCAAACTTGGAATCGAAGTGGCTGCTGTTGAAGATCTTGGAAAAACAAGAGTTTACTTGAAAAATAACTTTTGATCCGATCACTGTTTCTAGAGAGTCTCTTTATTTGACTTGCTAATACCATGCAGGGGTATAACTTGTATTAGACTTAATTAGGCTTATAAAAAAAAATAGGAAAATCCCGCACCAGGTGGTCTCAAACTAAAAATTGAACAAAGTTTTTTTGAATTCCTGTATACGTCGATTGTTGCATCTATCGAATAAATGTTACGATGATAGTGTAATTCTTTAGGCTATCGAATATTTCATTATAATCACAACGATTTACGTAGCTAACATTTACGTGTGGTTAATACCAGCTATAAGATGTATATTCTGAATGAAGCCTCATCTGCGATGTTATGGTATGCCAGAGAAAAATTGTTTTAAAGAGGTTGAATTCAGTCGTTTGCAGAGTCAAAGACTTCAAAAAAGACTCAGAAATGTTCTATAAAACAGTTGTAGAGGAGAGAATATTTAAATAGAACCATATTGAAGAAGGTAATTTATCACTTGTAAATAAATTGTACCTTTTTAAAACTTTATTTCATGCTCTTCGATAAGGAAACACTTATTTATGGGGGATATTATGGTTTCCGTTACGGATGGGATTTGAATGTTTTCATTGGAAGAAGTTCAGTTTTTATTTAATTATTTATTTTTTGATGTTCATGTGAGTTTACCTTTGATGCAAGCACCGTTTCTTCTTATAGAAAGAAGTACGTCTTGAAAATCATTTTCATCAGCAGTTCCCGGTAGATCGTACTTATCAAATATCACAGGAACGTTGGCACAGGAAAACACAGATTGGACTGCATCCATTAACTCTGGACCTACTCCAGTACCATTTATCATTGTCACCTATAAAGTAAAAAAAATAAATGAACAAGTATGTTACAAAGCTGTACATCTCAACATCTCCAAATGAAGTGTTTTGTACAGATACTGAACAGTAAACATATTTCCCGTATAGAACCATAATATTAATATTACGGCCACCAATCCGCACAAATACGAGTACCTAGGAATTACTAACTACTGCAGCTGAATCACAGATCCAGTGGGCGAAGTCAAAACTCTCAGAACATCACCAGTAAGGAAAGAATGAAGGTATGGGGGAAAAGAAGGACTGTGGTCCTTAAAGAGACCAAGAAACATTTACTCACACCCGAATAAGTTTTACAAGACCTTCTACGTGCAATGAATATGGCATCTCATTCTTTTAAAAGCCAACAACCGAAGAGGTTATTACCTGTATCTTAAAGTTAGAAGAATAGAATGACGAAATTCTTCAGATTGTGCGCACTTTTTACAATATTTTGAAGAAAGTTATAAAAAGCATTTAAAAATTAAATAAAATTTTAATATTTGGTAAAGAAAGTAACGCAGTATTTAAATGTACAAGCCACAATATTCCAGGAACAATCAAATATTACTCGTCAAATTTCAAAAAGCGTTAACACATATATGCACAGCAGTTCTATCTGGGACATCTAAAGTAATGTTTGCACTGCTAGAAGCACAGTGAAGAGAATAGTGTGCTGTGACAGTACAAGTACTTAGGTAGCAAGAAGCCAATCACTGATTTGACAGTCCGACCTTGTGCGTCGACTGGATCTTCCTAAACTGTAATGATTAGTAAAAATATGACGTATAACAGATGAGTTATAAATAACGTATGGGAATCGCCAGTAATTCACTATAAAGCAGTGAAGTGTCGAAAAATATCAGTTTGTCTAAATTGTTGTTTCGTACAAAAAACTCCACATTGAATCACCAGAACTGTTCCTCACTACAGTTATGTAATATCTGAAGGCGGTTCGTAGTAAGCACCCCCTCCACTACTTTTAATATCACTCAGCCACTTCTCCTAACGCTAGCATCCGCAGTAGTATGTATCCTAAAGTCACATCGATTAACTTACTATGTGTTGCACCGTATCTAATTATGACGTCAGTATTATAGCAACGAAATATGTTCTGGTAAATTGTTATTAAAAATAAAAACTTATCGCTAATATTTCGCAAGATATTTATAAAACAATTTATTTATTTCTTGAAATTTTGTATTTTTTCTTTACAAATATGTTAAACTAAGATTTTTAAAAAAATAATCAGTAACAATGACGTAATAAAAGTATATTACAGACTATAATGGTTATGATATTTTTTTTTTGACGTGGCGTCGTTATATACGATAATTATTTTTATTAGCACGAATTACTTTTGTTGCAGCCAGTAGCACGTGCCATGCTAGGTTATAACAATGGTGTAGAGGGGGCAAGAAGAGGAGGCTTGGGGAGGAGGACCCGCCTTTAAATTTTACATATACTATAACGAAGATAGATGAAAAGAATAAACTGTTTACCATTTGCTGAGAACAGGTCGTTTCCCCGGCAAACTGTTATATTATCAATATTTAATACGGTGTAAGCTAACTTCTAAGATCGAACTGTTTCAACAACCAAACAAATCTTATTCATAAAAATACTGTAGTATTAAGGTGCGGAATAAAAGGTCATAAAACTGTTAAATCTTACGATAAAATGACGAATGATATTCGCTGGCGTCAACCGAAACACCCTGTAGCCTGCAGTCAGTGCGTTGATTTTTTCCTGGGTTCACAACGGTGTTTCGTTATCAACGTCCAGAGGTAATATTTATATTTTAAATAAATAAATATAAAAATTTAGCATTGGTATAAATAACTGAAACATGCTACAAATAATTCAAATAATTGAATGTAAACGGACGGTAAGATAACATCATTTCATTATTCCCATTTCATATTTCGCATGTTAAACTTGCGACTCAATATCGATAACAGAGACAATCCCCAAGGATGAAGTGTACAATTAGTTGGCAGTCGCAGCGAGCGCAAACAAGTGCATCTGTTTGAATCATCAGATATCCAGAATAAGCCTAGTGTGCTCTATTCGCAAACTGCAAATAATAACCTCCTCTCGACGGTTATTCCACGACTGGTTTTTTAAAAAATCTATTTACCTATTCACAATGTTGTTAACTGGGTGAAGTTTACGGTTGATGGTGGGCATTCCATTTACTTTGCAACTCTCATCAACAGTCTTAAGAAAACAGACAAGATCGTTCGAAATAACGCGATTAGCGAAAGAAGGCTGGAAACAAAACTCTTTTGCCTCACTATCAACGCGCTCATTGCCTAAAATTCTAATATGGCTGGGGACCCACCAGTAGCTCACAGTTCCATTACGTTGAGTCATTTCAGAAATAATACACTGAATCTCACAGGCAACAGGGTGTCTGGTCTACACGTCACAAATCGCCTGTAAGTCACTCGTGGAATCTAAGCAAACAAGTACGTGTCGAAGTGTCGAAATGGGCTAATTAAGGTCATATTAATAGACTAGAGTTCCGCAACGAAAATACTGACGATGATGCGATTAGGCCGTGGAAAAATCATTCATCATTAACAGATTAATAATTCAACCTGTTTTTCCTAACAATTTGTACAAACAACTGTTTTTTTCAACAAAAGAAACCCCCACCTCTAATAAAACTGGCTATCCGCTAAAGTGAAAAATAAAGAAAATAAATTAAAAGTCTAATTTAATTCAAAATTTTAAAGATTATTCAATTTTGGCAATATCATCCAAAACAATTGCTCTTCGCCCGCTTTGCCTCAGGTTTTAGGATGAAAACAATAAATGACACATCTGTATTAATGAACACCTTACTCCCAAAGAAAAAAGGTTATTTAATAAGATCACTCTACGAACTGCTTATTCATATTAATCCATATCATTCGAATTTTATTTTTAATAACACGCTTATTTTTTCTGACAACTTTTTATCGTCGGTTTTATGGTTTACAATCAACTAGTAACATAACATATTTCAATGGAAAACAAAACAGCAACTTATTGTAAACAATTACATCGTTTCTATTGTACCTTAGCTGTTACAATAGTAAGTTACATAAGTAAGTCTTACTGTCATGAAGACTGGAACTGATTAGTTAAAAAATTAATTTCCCTTCCTGTTGTGGAACAAACATTATTCACACTGCCTCTGTATATTAGAGGAATAAAAAATTATTAATAACAAATAATTTACAATTTTAAGTAAGCAGCTGTTTTATTAAACTAGCTATTACAAATTGTCCTTTCTTTCATTATTTTTTACTTATTTAATTAAACCTGAAACTTCGGAATAATAGTTACGGTAATAATGAGTGATCATAAATTACAGTGAAACTGGTAGCGCTGAGCTCGATAGCAGGCATAGAATTTGTTTCTGAAAAAATATTAAATTCAATAATTGCCGATTGTATCAGCTTTTTTTTTTGCCTGCTTTTCAGTTAACACTTGTTTAGAAATTTCGATAATTGTCGTTTCTGAAAAACCGACCGGACAGTTATGGGGGTATGAATTTATTTAAAGAGTACGAGTGTAAATAAGCAGCAGTATCATAAAAGATTTACTGTAAATCACGCTTAAAAATTATTTAAAAATTTTTATTGTAATAGTTTAAGAATTACTAAAAAAAAAAAAGCTTGTAATCTTTAACTACTTAAAAAAATCTACTCACGAAATATTTTCCGCCTGCCTTTGATCTGGGAGTGTCTCCGAAAATTGTGTACTGGTAAAACGGATCGTAATCTAATTTTGCTTTAGTATATTCAAAATCAATCGGACGCAGCGAATAATTTCTTTGAGCCCTGTGAAAATATCTAATAATACTTCGTATATAAATCATTGCACTATTTAATGAATATTTTAATGTTTTTTTGATTTAAATTACAATTTGCGATATCTTTACCAGTTTACGATTCAACAATACTAAGGTTTGTTTTTTTATTTATTTACTTTTTGCCTGAAATCACAACAGATTGCGTGTAAATTGAAGGAGGGGAATGCAGCTATTCGTGTCAATGTTCAAATCTATATACTGCTAACTTTTTTTTCTTTTTTTTTGTTTAACCTCCAGAACTCCGTTAGGTATATCTTTAGAGTATGAGATGAATAATTTGTAGCGTGTATGAAAATGCAATGCCTAACCGGGATTCGAAGCCGGGACCTCCGGATAAAGCCCGAGATGCTACCACTCGCACCACGGAGGCCGGCATTTACTACTAACTTAGAATATTTCAAAAAATTTGTTGTGGACACTACATGACTTCCTTGTACGTCTATTAAATTACATATACACATTTTTTACAATCAGAGGTTAATAATTATTAATAAAGCAATATATTTAAATTTAAAAAAAAAGTTAAAAAAGATAGATGGAGTCGGATTTGAACCGATGTCCCTTCCCCTTGTAAGATGCAAATATTTCATTAATTTAAATTCTATTTGGTTATTACTCTGGAACCAATGAAAATAATTACTACTTATGATATGTCATTGAAAAGCTCTCAGTGAGGGCTTAACACTGCATTTAAGAAAAAGTTCAAAATCCAAAACATTTTAAATTTTTGGAAAATTTTCTCCAGTCGATTGCAGTCAAAAGGAGAGGTGCACACTAGATGTTATAATCGTCCTAAATCCAAAATTTCCTTCGACTAATTCATACCTAACCTTCGGCATTCATACCTACCTTTGCCTTCGGCAAAATTCATACCTAAATTCAAATTCCTTCGGCTAATCGTTTTTGAGTTATACGAGATATATTCATACATATGTACGTACGTATGCACAGATGTCACGCCGAAACTAGTTAAAATGGATTCAGGGATGATCAAAATGGATATTTCCATTGAAATCTGGAAACCGGAAATTTTGCGATCACAATACTTCTTTTACTTCATACAAGGAAGTAAAAACAAAATCACCACCGTGTCTGAAAGTGAATATTTTCTTAAAAAAATGGTTGTTTGTCTTTTTACATGTTTTTTTAATCTCTTTACATAAACTACACGTGTCAGTAAATGTTTTATTTCCAATTTTATTGTCAACTATTAAATATATTATCTTTTTTCTTTGTTTTTCAAAACCTGAATCTTGAAAAGTTCTCTTGATCTTAATTTATTAAGATATTTCGAGTAAAAATTCAATTTATATGTGTTGTTTCTTTCAATAAACTTAAAAAATAAAAATTTATTTTTACTTGGAATTGTGTTAAGAGATCTTTAGTTATAATTTCTTTACATTGTTTCCTTTAACGGAAGAACTCTTAAGATAAAGCTATTGAACTGTGAAATAAGTAATAATAAATTAACAATAACAAATAATTTATTGATGATCGGCCTAATTTGAGAATTATTTACAGTTTAATTTAGGCTCTTTAAAATTCGTTTGTAATACACACAGAGTAAATAAAATTAACGTTACAGCGTGATATTAATTCGGTGGTCGTGGTAGTACGAATAAGCACAGTGTAAAGTTGGATTTGACTCTTGAGTTATAAGAAGCTTGACTTTTCGTGATTTCATTTCTCTAAAGAAATGTATATTGAAGGTTTTGTAAATGTAACCGACTACGCCGGTCTGATGCCAAGTTTTGCTCGGCAAAATCTCTGTAATAAGGTTTCTACAATTTTTTAAGAAAATTTATCCGAAAACCTGCAGTAAATAATCATTTATATACCTATTGATAATTTTTCTTTAAAGAAACGTAAAATTAAATTCGCTAACATTAAAAATATTTCTCCGCCCTCAGTAGAGCTGCAAATTCCGATCTAGAAATCTCATCAAATCGAAAGAGAAAATGGCTTTCTTCTTCCTTTTCTTTCATTATAAATATTTTTTTACCTTTTTAATTGATATTTTTTCAAATCATTAAATAACTGTGAAAACAAATTATTTAATAATGAACTATGTGTTTGAAAAAAAAACCCATTTCGGATGAAGGGGTAATTATTTTTACTTAGTGAATAAATCTATGTTAATTCTTAATCGGTACTGATAAAACAAATTAACTATCTAAATATGCATTTGTTGACACCATATGCTCATAAGTGCGTAAAGGTTAACTGCTGCAAATCAGTGTACTACGGTTTGTATGTATTCTTGTTCATCAGCTGTTGCAACTTCAATTAAAAATTAATACGAATTATTTCAGTGTATTGGTACTGTGCAAAATAATAAATCATCTGTTAGAAGGCACATCAACACACATTTCAGATACTGTTACACATTAGTAATTACTACACTTTAATAATATGGAGTAAATATTATTTATTCTGATTTTCAGCTGTCTCACCATTGTTAAAAGGTAATGCATTCTTCTTCAACCCATGAAAATGACATATATATGAGCCTGACTATTTTATGAAATATTCATAGTTTATATAATATATTTAAATAATATTAATTTCTAATAAATGAAATTATTATATCGTATGATTTATTCTAGTAACTAAAAAAAAAGGCGGGCCTAGGGCCCGCCGCGAAAATGTTGCATTACATGGCATTGCATTACATTGGTTTATGTTTCATTACACATGATTTTGTTAAATGCTTTTGCCAACTGTAACTAAATAACGTTCATGAATTTCGCATACTAACAAGAACAAACTTTTACAATGTAAAGCTTCAAAATACTGAACATTTATAATTGTTTCTTGAGTTGCGATATTTTAACACTGCTCTAACCCCAATGTTTTCCTTTTCTATCTTTAAAACACAAATATAATTTTAGATAAATTGTTCGTATAAAGAAGTATAAATCGTTCGTGGGCTGCGCGCAGCGTCCGGTGCACCACGTGATCCGGTCTGCACCAATAGCAGCTAAAATTTGAATGTGAGCTCATACATCAAACAAACGCACGCACCATCCTTTTTAAAATCCATCCTTCAACTTTTCAACGACATATGTCGTTGAAAAGATATAATGTGGTACTTATAATTTCATTGGTTCCAGAGTTATAGCCAAATAAAATTTTAATTAATGAAATGTTTGATCTAACAAGTACATCGGATCGAATCGGAATTTTTTAATTCAATTTAATTAATTTTCACATTTTCTTAATTTAATTTAAATATATTGCTTTATTAATAATTATTAACCTCAGATTTGAAAAAAAATTTACGATAGATAATTCAGTAATTAAACAAAAATGAAAAAATATCAGTAATGAAATAAAATTTTATGTACTTTTGATTTAAAATCTGTATATGAAATTTAATAGGCGTACAAGGAAGGAAGTCATGCCGTGTCCACATCAGATTTTTTTTCGTTTTTATTAGAGATAGTTTATTTTTTTTATTAAAAAATTTACAAAGTTTCTTAAAACAGAAGTTCGGATTTATTTAATATTCGGTCAGCAGTTTGCATAAAGCATAGAAGAAGAATAAATATCTGTGCTCTACATTAAAGGAATAATTTATATTTTTAGTTTTACGTTTTGATATTTCATGTTAATGCAAGCAAGCTTTCGTGAAAACGCATTTATATTCCTTGTTTTATACTAACCGATGTTCATTTTACTTGGAATGACAGCAGCCAATAAGATAGTTTTGTTTGTACTTTATTTACATCGGGGGAAGAGGACAACGACGTTTTCTTTTCCAATTGCGTGCGTCTATACAGTTTATCTTTAAATTTTTCACTAAAAAGAAAATTTTATCTTTCCATATTTACTGTAAAGCCTAGTTCAATTTCGTGACAACTGTTAACACTGCAAATCGTGTGTCCTCATTTTTATATATCTGTCGTAATTTACGCAGCTGGAGTTTCAAAATTTTTCAGCGTATTTTTTGAAGTAGTTTTTGTATGATTTATCGAACAAATATTGATGTGAATAATATTTATAACTCGTTTCTCAATACACTTATTTGTTATTTTATTGTTATCGGGCGTAAAAAGTGATTAAGTATTCTACTTCTTTCTTAACTTATATGTATATGTTGAAATTATTTTAAAGTAAACTGCTTGACACGAACCGCATTCGTTTTTTCAAATTATTTTTTTTTAATTTTAGTTTGGATAATGAAAGTAATAATTTTACACATAATTTAAAATTAAACACACGGGATTAATTTGATAATTTTTTTTCTCCAGTCTACGTTCGTTGTTCGGTTTTAAATTTATCTGTATATTCGTTCATTTATTTACAGTAATTACCTGAGCGTAAACAATGATATAATAGAACTTTTGAACCGGTAACTATATAAAAGTTTTTCGATAGGGTAGACTTTAAATAGTATCGATCACGGAAATTCTAGTTTTGAAACAGGGTGAGAAGTTAGGGGTATAATACTGATCGGCACCCCTGTCACCACGAACAGCTTAGTAGCAAGGCAGTGGGGCTGCCGGTAAACATGATAACCGTCTTTCGTAAACCCTTCGCAGCACCATGTCGCTGAACACCGGAAGTAGCTTTACTTCAGGTAAATCATCCTAAGATTTTTATTCACCATAATTATATCAAATTGTAGTCTTCTGTGTTCGTAAGTTAATTATTGGGTTATTTAATAAACTTATCGTGTTAAAACTTGTCATTGCTCCGACATAATTCAAAGTTATGCATATTTTATGGTCAAATTTTTCATTTTACGTTCATTGGAAATAATATATGTTTAAAATATCGGGTTTCCTGTTGGAAATAACTTACATTCTATCAGAAATAACGATCTCTTTGTACGTTCAGGCGTTAAGAAATCATTCACACGTATTTTGACCGAGAATAACGAGATAATAGTTTAGATTATAAATTAATAATATTGAAAACAAATTCTTTAACTTGCTTATCATCCTAGCTAAAAAGGGATTTTTTCCCAGCGTCTAGTTTTTCATAACAAGTATGTTAAACTGAAGTGTAAACTTTAAATTTCGCTTTAAGTATAAGCTAACTCTTTGTATCGTATGCGAGATTCGATGTTAATTGCGCTTGTACTATCGTTTTATAATACTTTATGAATAGTTTTCCCTACTTCTAATCTTATTTCTTATTTGTTCGAAATTATACTGTGGTATTTCTCTTATAGTAATTTCGCCTGCTCTATATTTTTCACCTTTATTTAAATAGGATGTACTGAGTTTTAATTTATACTTTCTAGTAAATAAATATTAGATTTATCTCAAAATTAAAAAAGAGTTTTTTATATAGCAACGGTTGAGTAATAATAATGTAAATGCAAGTGTTTAAGTGGATCGATATATTTTTAACCAGAAATACAAAAAAAATTTCTCCTTAAAAAATTACACATTGTTGATATAAACTTAAGGAATTTTTACTTTTGTTTCTTTTCAGCTCATTTGTGGTTTAAAGTAGAAAACACAGGTAACTTCTTTAGAAATTTGAGAAATCTTTCTAAAATAAATTGTTTCATTAATTAATTGTAGGAATGATTAACCATGATATTACTATTTATATTATACTTTTCCTTCCGTTGTTACGAACATAGATCGGTTAAGAAAGTGATTTTTTTTCATTAGCTCTTATCTCGCTCCATAACTTAGCTTCTTTGATCTGTTTCAGTCCAAAAAACTTTTTTTTAGTTTTATTTGTTTTTGCAGAGACCGAATTTAACTAGTGAGGCAAAAGTAGTTTGTGAAATAATGTGTTACTTTACATAATCTTGATTCTCTCTTTAACAAAAGAAAAGAATAAATACATAGAAGTTTAAAAATATAAATACATGGAAATATTTCGATAAATTTTAAAGTCTTTTTATAATTTTTCTTTCAAACTGTGCTTTCCTTCTTGTACAGTTCGTAAATGTTTATTAGTTATTATTGTTTTATTTCTTATACTTCTTTATTTCTTTCATCGACTAGACTTCTTTCCTGTACGGTGAAGACAATGTAAAAGCGGCAACGTATGCACGGTTAATGAAAAGAAGGCTGTCAACCTTCTTTCCATTAACCGTGCATTTAGTGTTACCAAAATATGTGATTATTGCCGGCCTCCGTGGCGTGAGTGGTAGCACTTCGGCCTTTCATCCGTAGGTCCCGGGTTCGAATCCCGGTCAGGCATGGCATTTTTCACACATGCTACAATTCATTCATCTCATCCCACTAAAGATATACTTAGTTGTGGTTCCGGAGGTTAAAAAAAAAAAGAAAAAAAAAAGTGATTATTTTCCGTGGCGCGAGTGGTAGCGTCTTGACCTTTCATCCGGAGGTCCCGGGTTTGATTCCCGGTCAGACATGGCATTTTCACACACGCTTCACGTCACTCATCTTCATCCTCTGATGTAAAAAACGTGATAATTAACCCACCGGGTTGATTTAGTGATTAAATCCGTCATCGCAAATCAGCTGATTTCGAAGTCGAGAGTTCTAATGTTCAAATCCTAGTAAAGGCAGTTACTTTAATGCGGATTTGAGTACTAGATTGTGGATACGTTGTTCTGTGGTGGTTGGGTAAATTAACCACACATCTCAAGAATGGTCGACTGAGATTGTACAAGAGTACATTTCATTTACATTCATACATATCATCCTCACTCACCTTCTGAAGTAATATCTTACGGTGGTTTCGGAGGCTAAACGAAAAAAAAGAGAGAGAGAGAAAACTAAGTTATTATTGGAATTAATTTGGCTGAGATAGAGCCAAACTATCTCGATTATGATATTTTTCTTACAAATGTTCAGAAATTTGCCTTTGTACATGGATTCTTATAGTCTAAAACGTTTTTCTCTTAAACTCTTTATCTCTTCTCTTTTTTTTTTTGGCAACTTATGTTTTTCTTTTTTTAAGGGCAAGACCTAAGCACTTGTGTTTCAAAAATATTGTAGTATTTCTGCAGTTAGGTTAAGTATATGTTAACCCTTTCGACTAAATAAAAGTTTTCAGCAAATTTAATTAATTAATTTCATATATATATTCCAATATTAACAGTTAGTTATTATTCACAGTTTATTGATAAAATGTAGCTGCGTGCGTGTTATACGGGTGCACTGAAATACGAATGACTCATGATTTTTGATGTAGAAACTATTGTAAAATAATGAATGGAGTAGACCCCTTCGTTTATTAAATATGAATACACTCTGTAACTCGCTACATATAAACAGGAAATATTTTACATAATTAAAGTTTTTTTTTAAAATTATTATTATCATTATTCTTATTATTATTACAGCAGAAAAAGTTTTCATTCAGCGACTTCATAATTTCATGTTCTGCTGACGTCCTTTGCTCTTTCCTCTTCCCTTCCCAATCCCTTTCCTCTTCAGATTTGCTGGGCGCTTCATAATATTCACTCACATAATCTAATCCCTTATCTTGTCAATCAAAAGAGCGTTTAATCTACGAATTTTTTTCTGCATGTTTTAATGTTTTTCTTTTTTTTTAAGCGAGTGTAATTGATAAACATTCCTAAAGTTTCCAAGATATCTTCTACAGCTTTATACAGTTGAGATAATTTATAATTTTTTACGTTGTACGTGTATCTTTTTATGTTGAATTACTTTTTTTACGTTGTAGATTTAGAGTGACAGAATGTATTGTAAATTAGAACTCACAATATTGTCTGTATAATTTAACCAATATATTTTCAGTATATTTTGTTTTCATCCCCAAATGGTGGGCGAAAATAAAACCTAACTTTTAATTTTTTTTTTGTGGTTTTTTTTTGTTAAATGTATATCCGTCAATTATAAAAGCGTATATTTTTCCTCTAAAAAGGTTCTCTCGTTTAATAGCTAAGGTTCATTCGCATAAAAGGAGGCGATTGAAGAAATTTCTTTGCAAAGATCTAATTTTTTTAAGCACTCAAACGTATATGTGCACACACATTTTCTACTAATGTGTAGAAAAAAATTTAACTAGTCCGTAGATTTAACTTGGGGCTTAAGACATCCAAGTCACGATCTCTTGACATTTTCATTTAGAAAGGGAGGCGTTTTATCTTCTGCACTCGATACTAATTTTTTTTGGAAAATCTTACGTACTATAAATGAATGGATTTTACTGTTTGTAAATGTAGTGAAAGTGTTAATACCTAAACCCGCTACTAATTCGTAAAACAACTGTGAAGTAGATCGATACCAAATATCTTCCCGAACTTCTGAAAGAGGGTACACATTATGACGAGTATTTTAGTTATCATTTTTTTCTAGTCGATAAAGTTCGCTACAACTTTTCGCCATCAACAGCCGACATGTAACGTCCACACTATAATAATAACGTTCGCTACAAAATAAAATGCTATGAATTAAGAGTGAAATTATTATGTGTAGGTCTGAAGTTGTGTGCTTAAAATTGAAGAAAAAAAGGAAGAAAACTTAAAATTGTGGGTTAGAACTTTTCTAAAAAAAAGTACCGAAATTTCTCTTTTGACTGACTTACAAATGGAAGTTGCTCCAAAAACTTTACGTTACATCTTTACATGATATCCTTACATCAATTTTACGTGACATCAGGTTTTTGGTGAATTTCATTGGCCCGAAGTCATTTGTCCCTCATCAGAGAGTACTTTTAGAAATCGTATTTCAATAAAAGAAAAACTTTTGGTCTACGACTTCAGGCCATAAGTGATTCGTTTTAAAGTTTAATATAGCTCCTCAAAAATTCAAGCTTTCTCAATTTCTTCTTGAACTCTGAGAAGGTTTAATTGAAGAAAATAACAAAAATATCTTGCACACTCAATACAACTGAATTCGAACACCGAACGATTATTAGCGAATTATTTTTATTATTACGTCAAGTGTTAGTAGAATACTATTAGTAGAAATTTTCGCTCAAAAAAATTCTGCTTACATTGTTCGTCATAATGTGAATTGCGCTTGAGTTTTAACTCTTGCGAATTTGATAAACAACATTATCAGAATATGTAATTATTTCCGCGTAAAACATAAAACCGATGAGTTTTGTAGTATTTCTTCTGAGAACAATTCTATCAACCGTAAACAGGCAGTTGAAATTTCGTCTCATGATAAGAATACACTTGTAAAATATACCAACATATTACAGGTATCTTAAGCAAGGGGATTTCTGAGGAAATTTTAATTTTATTTGATCATTCCTCTACTCGTTTTTCACAGTTTATTTCAAGTTTATCTAAAATTTACGATGTTACTAATGACTATTGATGGCCTATTAAAACCGGTATATAATTTCCTAAACGATTTTAACATTTCTGAAGGAATACTCTTGAGTTAGCTTAAAACGTAAAAATGTTATTTGTAAAAAAAAGAAATAAAAATTCATCTGTAAATAGTCGTCAAAACCATTAAAGTATTATTACGTGCCGGCTAGTTAGAAATAGAATAAAGTAAGCAAATCTGGCTCACCGGGTTGGTCTAGTGGTTAAACTCGTCATCGCAAATCAGCTGATTTCGAAGTAGAGAGTACTAAGGTTCAAATTCTAGTAAAGGCAGTTACTTGTATTCAGATTTGAATACTAGATCGTGGATACCGGTGTTCTTTGGTGGTTAGGTTTCAATTAACCACACTTCTCAGGAACGGTCGACCTGAGACTACAAGACTACACTTCATTTATATTCATACATCTTATCCTCTGAAGTAATACCTTACGGTGGTTCCGGAGGCTAAACAGAAAAAGAGAGAGAAGTAACTACAACTGGCTTTTTACCAATCGATCCATAAGTTTGATTTTTTGTCATCAGTCATCTTCACAAAACTTCTATTGAACACAATAGACAAATAAATTAAAATTTATCAGTCATTTTTGTCGTTTTCATAGATTTTATACTAAGAATATATTTAATTTATATATATTTCATTAGACATTTTTACCCGACTACGTCCATAGAAGGAGTAGTAATGTATTTAACTGTTATTTACAGTCGTGTGATCCCGGCTCGATCAGAGTATTGAGAGATTGACAATTGAAAATATTTATATAATTAAAATTTATTAGTTTAGGAATGTAAATAAAGTAAGACGAATCAATAATAATATGACAATAAGAACAATAAACACAATAATAAACAACTCACAATAATAATCAGAAAAGTAATAATAATGGCAGAAGCGAACAGTAATAATAATGATAATAAACAAATAATAATCACAACTATAATAATAATAATAATAAAAATAATAATAATAAATGTCAATAATAATAATAATAAACAGTGATTACACACAAGACAGAATTTAAAGTAATCGACGACATTTATTTACAGGTAGTTAAATATTGAAAACTAGAATTCATTCTCATTGACAAAATACATTAGCATGACCTCTAGCCTTAAAGATTTTAACCATTAGCCTTGTATTAACAACTATAGTACAATAGGTAAGACGAGTATAAGTTCTTTCAATCCAAATACCTTTGCTGTTCACAAATGAAAACTATCCTAACAATTTATGAATAAAATTTAGTACATTATATCCTTCATTTATAGTACAACAGTAACTAACGAACTACTTCTTGTTTTCTTGTACTAGAATTACTTGGTATGTCATTTTAATCGCATCAAACTTGTATGAAGTAGAAATTCGCTCCTTCACTTACCTCCTCGCAGAATACTCTCCCTTCAAATTCGCATGATAACTCCTAGCTTAGAACTCTCTCTCAGAACTCCTCGCAGACTGATTTTTAACTGGTCTTCCCCGGAGTATTTATACTCCTATCTTCTTTATCTGCAGTATCGGACCCAACTCGAAACGAGAGAATGATTGTGCCCCATCACATTTTCTCATAAAATTCCAAACCGTGGTACGGTAACTCTTCTCACAGAACAACATCTGTTTAGATGTACCAGCGGGCAGAATTACAAAGGACGATTGTCAAACGGACCTGTTAGCTTTACTGAAAGGGTTTCTTTGCCCTTTCTGGATTCCTCCATTATTATATTTTCTACTACTTTCGTCTTAATTAGAAGGAATCCGTTACTCAGGTCCGTTTTACCGGTCTTGTTACAATGAATATTTGTTTGTTCCCTTCTGTAGCTTCACTGATCCAACCAATTACGACCAACGTTTGGATAATAAGAGGTCTTCGGTCTGGAAGTAACACAGGCTATCTTAAATTGTCTTATCTAAAGGGTGGGGGGGCGCTACGCTGTGGGACAAATTTTAAAAATTACGCTGTTTTCAAATTTAAATGATTGTATTCCATCAAACGATAAAAAAGAAACACTATTTGCCTCTTGTGGTTTTTCGAAAATCCATGATTCTCAGGATATAAGCAAATATTTTCTCAGCAAAAGGAAGCAGGATTGCATCTTGGCTAGTGTCCGCCTGAGCGCTGTATGGTTCTGGTATGTCGGCATCGCATCGCAGTTAATGATGCGTCCAGTTATGATATGTCCAGAATCTGTGCGCGTTATTTTTACCTTTTATCATTATATAAGTTAGAACCCATGCTATCTGCTAACCCGACTACTAATTGTACACATGTACACTGGGACTGAAATAAAATGTAAATAAAAAGGGACACCGTTATGTACTGCTTCAGAGGATGAGGTGAAATGCAAATTTTAGCGTGTGAAAATGTCATGCCTGACCGATATTCAAATCCGGGACCTCTGGATGAAAGGCTGAGGTGTTACCTCTAGCGCCACAGAGACTGGCTAATTGTACATGTGTATCTAGGATAATTATGAAAACAGAACAAAAAAATAGTTAAACAAGTGTTTCTTTAATTTCTTACGGGCATATTTTCAGTATACAGTAAGTTAGAAAGCGATGTGAAGTTTAATGTTACTTCCACATTTTATGTTGTAGTCGGTGCCTGTGTAGGCTATATGAGAATTTGACTTTAATGGCTTCCACTTTATTAAGATTAACAGGCACCCGACTACAACATAAAATGTAGAAGTAGTATTAAATTTCACATCGTAGACTAACTTACTTGGGTGGTTAAGGGCCCGATTGGGTGTTTACTTCGCTAACATATCCGTTTGGCATCGAGACCCAGTTAGCTGAGACATTCGCTGTTAGGATGAGAACGGATGTGTGGAGAATTCTGTGATGGAGTTGCGGTACGGGAGAGTGCAGGCATTGATTTTGCTCCCGGAAGCGGACCAGAGCAGACAGAAATAGGGTATGTTTTCATTAGATGCTTATTAAATTTGTGAATCTGTTTTTGATTATTTAGTAAATCAAGAGGACTTGAATCGTTGAGTAAAATTGTCATTGTTGCGACCGAAACTTGTTTTGTTTGTATAAGAATAGTATTTTTGGTGTTTACAGACTCAATCAATCAATGATCTGAGTCCATAGTCTAATTGAAGTTAGGTACAGGCAGAGATATTGTATAAAACCTTTGATGTTAGAGGAAAGCGCGGAGATAGCACTTCGGCGAATCAGTTAATTAGATAGTTGGGGCTTGTAAGTTGTGATAAGTGGTCTTGGTTGGAAGAAGCCTTACGAAGGCGAGGTGGTTTTTTCTTTTTCAAGAAAGAAGAAATCAGAAAAGAAAAATTAACGATTTTTTGTTAGTTTTTCATAATTATTCTGGATAGAATATTTTTGTTAATTTTTAACAGTTATATTCATGTTATGAGACGATATTATTTTATTTATTGAATTTTAGGTTTAAAAAGTAATATTATGTATTTAAATGAATTAATTTGAACAAACTAATCATTGAGGTGTAGTTGACACATAAAAAAAACTACGAGTATATAACTAGCCTAATTAAAAGAACATTTTCTGCCTAAAGCTAGTTCCTACTAAAAGGATAACACGAAAGAACACCCAACCGAGATAGTTTTGTAGCCGTTTTGATAATAATATTAAATGAACATCTATTCACGTACATTCCTGTTGCCCTTATGTGAACCGACTTTTACACTTCAATCAATGAAGTCATATACCAATCCTTTCATCGTTCTGACGCGATAGCGTACGGAAAGTACAGAAATCTTCTCCATGTGTTTAACTCACATCTTGATTTTACAGAAATGTTGTTACGTTTTAAATATTTGGTTTTTGATGTTAACATTGTGAATAAAAAATCAGAGTTTTAACATTTGAATTACGACTATCATATTAAACATTATATAAAAAAATTCCAATAAACTTTACATTCCACTAATGTGTTTGGAATTTCTAAATTTAATTGTAGTGTAGATTATTTTACCGATTGCTATAGTTAGTATCGGTTTCATCAGACGACACCATTATTCTCACAGCATCTCCAGAATATGTCTCATACAGAAACATTCGTCGTGAGGAAGTGATCCTTTGCCGATTGCGGATAGGACATACGAGAACCACTCACGAGTACCTGATGTCAGCAGAAAATGCACCACTCTGCGTAAGATGCAACTGCCGACTAATTGTGAGTCTTATCTTGATAGATTGATCCGAAAACATTCGCCATATCCTAGGAATGACAAGAAAGTAATAGGTAGGGTACCCGTATTCCTGCGATGGATAAATATTTTTAATAATAAAATTTAACATTTCTTTTTTGTTATCCGTTAAGGGACCTTTTACACTCCTTACGGATTTTTTTAAGATGCTTTATGTTTTAGCTATAAATTTATTTCGTTTTATTTTTATGGTTGTGACTGTGATATTAGTTTTAAGTTTTAGGTAGTATCTCATCGGTGATATTATAAAGCTTTAAGTTTTAGTTAACATTTTTAATTTTAATGTAGTTTTAGTTTTTAACACTTTAATTTTCTCTCCTATGTGATGTTAGTTGTAAGTTTTTAGTGAAATTAGTTTTTAAGTTTTTATTTTATTTTTTTTTAACTTCAATCTA
Source organism: Zanna intricata (assembly GCA_010016005.3). NCBI lineage: Eukaryota > Metazoa > Arthropoda > Insecta > Hemiptera > Fulgoridae > Zanna > Zanna intricata. Next base: position 20,134 of record JAAAKQ030292510.1, read on the forward strand.
TTTTTAGTTTTATTTTTTTTTAAATTATTTATTAGACATTTTTATTTAATCCGGGAGCTAATTTTTATTTATCGCCTCCCCTCCCAAAAAAAAAAAAAAACATATATATCCAGAATCTCATACCAAATCTTTTGTAAAATGGGTTTCGTTGTACGCCAAAAAAAGCAGAGTTTTTTTGGCTAACATGCATTGTCGTCTCCTTGGAAAATGAAACCTTTTCAGAATTACATGCTCAGTACCATGGTAACTATGTGAACTTAAAAACTATGTGATGCAGTTCTCCTTCCACGCACCTTTTAAAATACAGAAAAAAGGTTATACTAGTCCTACTATTTATAATACATGCCGCAGCAGACTTGCTTTCTTATAGTTCAAAATTATTTATTAAGAAATTTCAATTATAAAAATTAAAGACAGTCTATTTTTTCAACATTTAAATCCTTTTGAATCCTAACATGTCGATGTCGTCTGAATGAAATAAGTAGGAGGAATTATTGAATAAAGTAGTCAGCTTCGATTTTTTTACCGTTTTTCTGAAGCTAGTTATTCAGTATCAAAGATAAAAATAACCAGTATAAGTAAAACAGGATTTTTTTTTTCGGGAAGAGAAATATATTTTGAAAGTAATTATGGCATTAAAAAAAATAATGAAATTGGACAAAAAGAAGTAAAATGTGGTGTTAAATATTAATATTGAGGTATACAATATATCAAAAGTAGGAAAATGTTATTTTGATAATAAAATGACAAAGGATGGACTAAGAAATGTAGAGATCTAAAGCTGATCGGCACAGGTCAGGAGACCATTCATTCAGAAAAGAAGTCTGCAAGTTTTCTATGTTTAATTAAGAATTAGAAAGAAGTTCTTGAAATGAATGTAGCGTTTTACGGTTGTGGAACATGGAAAGAAAAAGAAGAGAATAGAGGATTTTGAAAATTAGATGGTTGATAAAATTCGAAATGAAGTTTTAAGACGAGAAGGAGAAGAAGAAATTTGTTTGAGAATTTTGTAAAGAGAGGTATCCATGTAATAACCCAGGTTTAATTAATTGATGATGGAGGAACATGTGCAAACTACAGAGGAAAAAAGTTAACCTATTTTAGTCTGTGTCATACAATCTATTTGATACAGATAATTAAGGGTATAGAATGTATTAAATAGGTTGAGATCAAGCACAAAGGAACTGATTATACCATCAAACCATCTATCTAATGACTTCCCACAAAAAGAAAGAATATATATATATATATATAAATATATTTTATATAGTGAACGTACAAAGAATTATGTAGCTAAATACCTAACATAGTAATAATAATAATCATATTAACAATGTAAAGAAGTTAAAGCAGTTTAGAAACATATGGATTAATTTGTCTCTATTCGTACCAGGTAATTTTCGATTTGTACGAGTGGGATTGTCAAAGAACTATTTTTTCGACAGGCTTTCTTGATTTTATGATACCATTATTACCGTTATCGTCGATTATTTTTATGTATTCATTTAATAATCGCTACAGACGCATTAGGCCGAGGTACAAATTGATCTACTATTAGTCGCCGGTAGCCGGTGCGTGTAACACACACGCGAGAAATCAATCACTGTCGTAATGGAGGGAACATCTTAACTCGACTTGTTTCTTCTTGTTTTGTTTTTACGATGTGCTCGTAAAAAAACAAACCGTGCTTCGAGCACGCAGATCCGCGCCTGGTACCACCCCTCGCTCTTAAACCTTAGCCCGGGTGAGCTACAATACTTAAAAGCATTTTCTACATTTCTTTAGCTTCTCAAAAACGATCTTATTTCATTATAAGTTACTAAGTAAAATATCAGAAAGGAATTTCTTTTTTTGAACGTAAAAAAACAACTAAATATAAACATAATAAACGTAATAAACATAATCTTTTTTAATTCGGTTACGTTTTTGAAATTATATGTATCAATGCCTTTTCTAAATATCCGTTTATTGAATGGTTGTAGACTTTTATGTAAGCACGATTTTTTTTTTTTAAATCTAATTTAATATTTTTTAATTGTAAAATATTAATTATTATTATGTATACAAATGTATAGTCATATTCACTTAAAGAAAATACGTCTATGACAGAATTTCAGTCATCAGTAAGAATTAAAAATGTATTTTCAATTATTCATTAAACGGTTAGCATATTTTTACTCATGGCGGAACGGAGACTGTATATGCGTTTGAGGTAAGAGGTTTTCTGTGTGTGTTACCATTTTCCTCAAAAACTGCCGAACCGATTTCGATGTCGTTTTCTTCATTACGTAATTATCACTTCAGAGCAAGTTTTTAGATACGTTTTATGGTTATAGGCCACCTGGAAGCGCTGTAGTAGATTTGTTTCCCTAAAACCGCTGGGCCGATTTTGATGCGGAGTTTTGCATTACATAAGTATCACCTCAGAGCAGGTACTTAAATTAGTTTCACAGTTATAAGCCGCCTTAGTTTTACTGAGAAAAACAGCTACATAGGGGATTATAGACAAACGGCCTGAAAAGCAGGAGAAACGTTACCCCCATACTACCACATCGGTTATACCTCATACTAAAATCCAGACTACAGTTCTCTTCGAAATCTTTGCCTAAAAAATCTCTTGATACCGGCACTATGTGCTTATTGTAACAGTTTTATTTATGTGGACGTAAATTTATCATGTAAATAGACGCATAACATTACAAAATAACATTCTGTTCCCTTTGTTTAAAACAGTATCATATATCAACTTCTGACGATTTATATACATCAATCTAAAGCGTGATACAATAAAACAATAAATTTACGCATAGGAAACCTGATAAAAATTTATGTTTAAAAAATTTAAGTGATATTTTAAAAAAATAAAGTAACTCGTTTACCTAGATGAATGATAAAAATGCGCATGAAAAACCTGCGCGCGTAATGCATAGTTTTTATGCGCGCGTGCGTGTTAGAGAGAGAAAGAAAAAGAGAAAGTGCTATTTTATGTATTTGTAATTTTATGAGTATTTGTTTCAAACCTTTAGTCAAGAAAATCAATTTCTGTTGAATTTTGTACCTTGGGAGAGTCCACGTTTGAGAAACATCAAAATTGAGGTAGAAAGGGAAAATCGTGTGGTTGTCAATACTGTAGCACCTGCTGTGTAATTGCTTTACCCTCTTACCCTCTAAAACATGGCTGCGTTACATAGACTGTCCGGGAAGTCAACTACTGAGAATACAGCTGACGATTCTCTAAGCTGCGATTTCATAACTGTTTCACATAAAATGCACGCAACTGTCAAAAAAATATACGTAAAATCAGTATTTATTTGTCAATAAACACGGATTATCATTCTATTTAATTAGTCTATTAAAATTTTTATATTTTTAAACATTGAATCGTAAGTTCATGATTTAGTTGACTTTTTTATTTCCTTGTACGAAGTAAAAGGAAGTATTATGATCGCGAAAAATGTTGGTTTTCAGATTTTAATGGAAATATCCATTTTGACGATCCCTGAATCTATTTTGACTTGTTTTGGCGTGACGTCTGTACGTACGTATGTACATATATATGTATATATAACTCAAAAACGATTAGCCATAGGATGTTGAAATTTTGGATTTAGGATTGTTCTAACATCTGGTTGTGCACATTCCCTTTTGATTGCAATCGACTGAACCAAAAGTGTCTAAAAAAGCCCAAAATCAATAAATGTTTGATTTTGGACTTTTTCTTAACTGCAGTAATAAGCTCTCATTGAGAGATTTTCAATGATTTATCATAAGTGGTACTTATTTTCTTTGGTTCCAGAGTAATAGTGAAATAACATCTAAATTAATGAAATATTTGGATCTTACAAGAGGAAGGCATATCGGTTCAAATTCGACTTCATTTTTTTTAAAACTTTTTTAAAATCTAAATATATTGATTAATTAATAATTATTAACCGATGCCATAAAAAAAAGATTGCAATAAATAATAATTCAATAAGAATAAAAAAAATAGAAAAAAATATTAGTAGTTATTAACGAAATTATATAAATTAAATACTTTACATTTAAAAAAAGATGCGTATATGTAATTGTATAGGCGTACAAAAAAAGAAAGTCTTGTGGGGTTCCAAATCAAATTTTTGTTTATATAAATTTCTAAAGTCTCGTTTACCATAATATTTATTTATAAAGATTTGTTTTTCAGTTGGCTGTAGTATTCTTTAGAATTTAAAAATAATGTTAATTCCTTTAATTTGTTTTTTTATTTTGAATGTTAAAATAATGTGAAAATTAATTCTAATCGCTTTCTGATGATTACCAAAATAAATCTTTTTTTTTTGAAAATTATCCCCGAAATGGTACAAAAGATTTTCTGACTTTACACTTGTCTCAAATACTTTTCGTGTAAATTTTATGTCCGTATTTGTCTGTTTATGGTTTTATGGTGTTTATTTATTACAAACGACACTTTAAATTAATAAATGAGATGGGTTTTCAAAGCCTCTGATGGATTTTTTTACAATCATAGAAGAATGAATTAGCATCGATGATAGTATACAATTGAACTGGTAAATTATAATCTGCTAATAAAGTTTTTAATATACAAGAAATAAAGGGTAAAGCTGTGTTATAATACGTAGATTCTTGTTTGAACAATAAAGTTAAATGACGTTCATTGCGGTATATAAACCGATCGGAGTAAATGATCGAATTCATGTAGTTCATTTAAATACGCGTTGATGGCATCTTCTTGTAGGTTGATATCAGGAAGGCCATCCGGTCTTAAATCTTTCATAGATGAATTTTTCTGATCTTTAAAAAATTTTTGGCATCACTTTGACAACACATCGCGCGGCTAATTGAAAATGTTATAAGTTTAATGCGTATCCGTCGTGCTGTTTTTTAATGAGATTTTGACGGATCTGTTGATCGTTTTTGATTCATTGAATAAGTTCAGTGTCATGTATCCTTGTGTACTGCCGTCATTACTTTTCGGCCGTAATTCTAGGCGTCATAGTTTTCCTTTCTATAAATTATGTATGAGAAAATTTTGTATATTTTATAATCGTCCGGTACCGTACGAAACCGAATGTTCGCACGTGTTAATGATATGAACCTTTTGAAGTAGATTATTTGCAGGTAGAGTATTTTCTATGTCAGGATAACCTAAGAACTGGCTGTAATATAAACTGAAAAATGTACGGGCGTTTATAAACATATTGACATTATTCGATAAGACTTAGTGTTAATGAATATTTAAGAATATCGATTAGTAATAATAAATATAAAAATCCAGAACGGTTATTTTTTAATTAATAAAAATAATCTTAATAAATAATATATTTGAAATTCAGGATGTATTTATTGTATAATAATAGAGTAATGAAATCGCAACAGACATGCGATCAACGCGTGTTGTTTTATACTTGAGATTCGTGTTAATGTAATGAATATTTTGCTTGTAACTTAATCTTATAATTGACTTCAGCATCAAGGTACAATCGTGTTGCTAAAATCTTAAAGCACAACAGTGTGCTAAAATGATCATGTTATTATTTAAGCTCATATCGGAAAGGATAAGCGCGCATCAGTCATACCATAAGATTTAAAAAAAAAATTATTATCATTCTTAAATGCTGCAATGTCCTTTAATAAAATATTTCTATATTCAGGAATTACATTATAAAATTGTTAAAAAGAGAGTCCTTTTCCTACGCTTCTTTTTTTAATATGCTACAAGCATTCAATATGGATTCTTGACTTTATATATCTGTTTAAATTCTGAAGACATAGTAAACTGCATTAGTAAGCAACTTTTGAACGATGTTTGAAAAAAATTTTAAAGACATTAAAACACGCCTTCAACTGTTATTAACAATTTATCTGCAAAAACTTTTCCATCTGACCTATTTTTAATGATAAGTAATTACTTAACGAAATTCACGTGTTTTTTTTAAGTTCACATGCTTAAGTGCACGTGCAAGTTCGTATGTGAGTAACAGGAAAACCGTGGGTATGAAAAACTAGGTAGCATGTGGTGTGCATTAGGAGAACAGTTGTTGCCTTTCTCTTGCCTCTGCTAACAGTAGATCGTTGAACCGCCCTGCCGGCATGCATGGATCAATCGTATAAAGTTTGACTGTAAACTATTTAAACTATGAAGCTAAAATGCGGGGATATGAAACTTTACAGTTAAAATTATGTAAATTACATTTGTACTAAAGTTGTTCTATTTAATCTATATTATCTTTCTAGCAGTTTTATGTTTTTATTATTAAGCAGTTAGTTGATTATTTTTATTTCTGTCTACTGTATTAAATAAATGATAATCTTTTAAGAGTCGAATATCAGCAGGCTAAGCTCGCTGATATTTAGGTAATATTCAGTCCTAATAGGTGAAATCTTTACTCTGTACCTGCTGTATAGTGAAGATCACGACTGTATAATAATGAAGATCATTACTTTAAGAGAAGGCGACTCTGATCGGTGACACTTTAAAACTCAGTATACGAGTCAGACTCGTATGACTAATAGACGGTTGTATTTGATAGAAAAAACAAATTTTTTATGTTTCTCTAGGTGTGATACCATTTTTTTATTTGTTTTTTTTTTGCGTTCATTACAGATCTGTAAATACAATTTTTCTATCACCACTAGTTTTAAATAAATTACGCTTCAAAAAATATTAAGGGAAAATATAGTAAAATCTGTAAATTCATAATTTTACATGGAAAAAATCCATACATTAGTTAGAATGATTTCGCCGATGCTTTTCTTTTATAAACAACTTCAGGCACCTCTCGAATTAATGTCCAACAATAATCGACTAGCATGTTGTTAGTATTCCATTTCCCTTTATAACGGCTTTCCATCACCGAAATGTTTTAGTGGAAACGTTCACCGTGTTCGTCACTTACGTCTCCGAGGTTGTCCATCGGAAAAAATTCCGATGGCAGTGGAGAAAATGTATTTTCAAAGACATATTAAGTCCCATAATTTTGTATGAAGTAAAATGTTGATAACAATATCATGGTATTTATTGGAGTTTTGTTTGCCGAGAAAAT
>JAAAKQ030292522.1:0-10288 GCA_010016005.3 Zanna intricata
AGGCATATGTTTATTGGAAACTTTTTTCTTATTTTTAGATATAGAATCCGTTTCCGAGAGATTGCCTTGCAGTTTTGGTACACTATGTATATAAAAAAAAAAGATAATGAATTTAATTTTTTTGTAAAGAGGAGATCCATTTTATGTGATTTTGATAAAGTATCCTGATTAATTAAAAAATTTTAGCCATTCCTTTTTTTTCAGTTTTAAATTTACAGATCTTGACTGAAAAAATCCCAACTCTGTCACTTGACAATCTGAATTTTAAAAATTACGAATGAATATTAAATTAATATTCATTAATTTTTTCTGTTAAACTACAAGAAATATGCATAATTTTCTCAAAAAATATTGATAAATATCAGAATTTTATTTTTTACACAAGTATAATAGCATAAGACAAAAAAAAAAAATTATTTGAATATTATAAGTGACTATTAAACTCACTGCATTTATTTATCTCAATAATATCAAAGTTCAGAAATTCATGATACAGAGGACTATTTGACAATTTCTAAATGGATGGAAGGGGTTTATTCGAAGTGTAGGAGGGTAGAGATAGATGAAGAGGAGTACCAGAGTTGCCATTATTAATCAATGCAACCTGAATATATACCGTCTCGACCGAGAATCCACTACCAGCACCAGTCTCCCGCAAATATTCAAACCATCTCTTTTTATACAACTGTTATGACGTCATTCAGTTATTCTCAACCCTCTTCACTGTAACGAGGAAATAAAGAGATTATTTATATCAAAACAAGAGAAGAGTAGTGAAACAAAATGATAATGAAACTATAATGATTTTTATTAATCTAATTTAATCTGATGTTATGTGATATATTTATACATAAGTAGATTGTAATTTTACTTTTAGTAAAATGAAAGCAAAATTAATTCTTCTTGTGCTTTATTCATTATAAATATCGTATTTTCAACGAACGAACAGTTCGTTATTGAATTAAATGTGTAGTCTGTGTGAACACTTTTTTACACATTATGTGTATGAGCACTTTTTTCTGATCTTGATTTCTCATTCGGATTAAAAATTGTTAAAAGATTACGAAAATAAATGAATAGCCGCGATTGTCTGTAGGGTTCACCTCAAAATGGCTGCCAAAATTAACATATTGTAATATTCATTACGTAATTATAGTGTAAGATATCAGGTTAGTTCAAACGCACTAATGTAAGGTTTACTAAAAATCTATAAAATATTAATGTCAATTTTATAAATTAATTTTAAGACAATAAAATTGAGGAAAAATTAACTCTTTAACAGTTGAAAAAAAAAAAGTACCATAAAACGGTCAAAACATGATATAGATAAATTATATTAACTTATCGTATGTCGAACCCCCAACAGAAATTTATTAAACCACAAAAACTTCATTTGCGCCAAAAAAGTAATCTAAAATTTAAAAAAAAAAAATTTAATTTTAACAGATGCTGAAAAGAAAAGAATGTGATGTAAGAATATAAATTATGACTATGGTTAATCATTAAAATCATGTGTTAAGCATTAATTATCTTATATATCTTACTAAAAGCCTTGATCTCCAACCAGTGAATAGCAGTGAATAGTTAATCATTTAGTATGACGGATTTCAATAAATTTTCCATTAAAAATTTAATATCCAATATAGTTCTAGGAGTTATAAATAAATTTTTCAAATTATTTGGATAGAGTTTAACTATAATGAGACGAATATGTATCTGTTCCACTCTTTTTTATTGAAGAGATGCATTTAAACATTTTATGGTGTAAGAGGTTCCAGTTAAAATCGCTTTCTTTGAGAGTAATGATTTCCTTTTATAACCATTTCCTTTGGTGAACAGAACAATAGTGATAAGTTAAAAAGTTAGAACTATTGATTCTAATTGGTTTATGAACCACGTATGTAGAAATACAAGTTAAATTAATTATAAAAGATGGTGTAGAAAGTTAATTAAAAAGAAGAATTCTGTAGACCTGCGTGAAACAGATATTTGGAAATATGGAACGTAATAATTATTTCTATATTAAAAATTAGGAAAGAACGAAATTGAAAATAATGTAAAATGACTGTAAAGAGTTGTAATTGCTTCAATGTTTAATATAACGCCAAAAATTATGTAAAGTTGTAGAACCGTTGTACATAGATGTTTTATGTGTGCACGGAGGACCAACATGTATATATTATGTGTAGTAGCTAATGTGATGTAGTCGTTTAAATGAATAAGTACTATTTCTTGGTTAAACGATTATGTATTGTTATATGCGTTAATTGTAGTATATGCGTTAATGACGTTGAAGGTATAATAGTAAAACATAGTATAATTTTCTTGTATTGTAATTAAACTTATGAATAATGAACTTGTATGATGACTTAAACGACTTATGAATGTTTTAATTATGAGTGATATGTTGCAACCGACTTGTTTTAAATCCTACGAGCTTGCTTGAAATATTGCTTGTTATTGACCAAGCGTCTGGAATTGTACAGCCTTCTGCCGGTCTCTTTAGTGTAACTGTATATGACTCGAATCGAATATCAAAAACGAACCCTTCGATGTCTACCTTCAACGTTCTCAATGCATAGAACGTAACATAAAAACGTAATATATCATATAATATTTCATAAATACAAGAACGTAACATACTATATAATATTTGATACATACAAGAACGTAACAGACTTAACTAAATAAAAAATAATAATAATTACATTCGTTATTTTACACCAGCTCGTTTAAAAAATCTATTACTTTTTAGGTAATTTTTAATTGCGAATAGTATAAATTAATAAGTTTAATTTGTACGTTACTTTCAATGGAATTTAAATTAATTTTGTTAAATAACATAATTTGATTTACAATTAGTTTTAATTAAATAGCGTGTTATAAAAAACTGTTTTACATAAAAACATAAAGTTGTAAATTAATAAAAGGAAGAAAGAAATGTGAATTAAAACACCTTATAAAGAATAACCGAATATATATATATATATATATATATATTTATATACAAGCTATTATTACCATGAAGTAATAAAAGCCAATGTCAATAAAATTTAACAAGCTTCATATTCTCTATTGTTGGGAACTCGGTTCAGCTTCTTAAGAACTACTTACAGGAACTAAACCTAGTCACACAAAATATCGAAATAGCAAATTCAGTATATTTTAAGAAATAATGTATGGGATATATTAAAGAGGATATAACAAAATCGGAGAGATTACTATTCCTCAAATACTTACAGACAACAATAGTTAATTTTTAAATATATCATCTATCGTTAAACATTTAAACTTATATAAAATATATCTTAGATATCACAAGAATAAGAAAACCCCCCCCCACCCAGAAAAAACACTGGCGAAGAGTTGTACAAATTTCCAAGGTTTAATTTTATTTTTCCTACATACAACTGAATCAAAATATAAGAATTACGGATAGTCGAAAAACGAGGGTTTTAACATTGCAAACAGTATATTAACATTGCAAACAGCAGCCCATCAGCTGCTTAGTAATAAAAAACTTTAAATTCAATGATACGTTTTAAAAAGTATGTAATTTAGAAAGGTGCTTTTTTACTTTTAACATTTCTGTACATCATGTAATTTTCAAAACATTTAATGGTATCAATTGTGTTATAATATTATAAAAGTTGTATTTTAAATATAATATGTAACCTGTATCTCCAAATTTCATCATTGAAGGTTACATTTTTCTTGATATTCAAAGCATTATAAAAGATAATAAACCAAAATTCCTCTCTCCCCACACATTTCGCGCGCGCGCGCACACACACACACACACACACACACAGAGTAGTATATACATATATATTTATGCAAAATTTATAATTCATAATTATAAATTTTACATAAATTATATAATTTATAAATTCGTAATTTATTTTTAAATAATTATTTTAAACTTTAAAACGTAAGAAGCATAAAACATCGGAACATAATATTTTCTATAAAAGCAGTAAAAAAATTTCTTCCTTTAATTTCTATAACAAACGAGAAATTAATTAACGTCACGTTTTAAAATAGTACAATAGATAATTTTTTTAACAATAACTTTTTAATTAACAACGACAAGGATTCTTTACGACAAACAATGGAAAGTAATTAAAGGTATCGTTGTAATTAAAATCTAAATTAAATACATAATTTTTGAGTTTGTATATAATTCTGATTTCATTCTTCAACCATATATATATATATATATATATATATATATATTTGTATAGAGCAAGAGTTTTATAAATTTAAGGTGAACTAAGTTTGGAATAATTTTTTTTGATGATATAATTGGTGTATTAATACGTTAACACTTATATCATAATGATTCAGAGCTCAAAATTACCATTTACCAGAAATATCGTGCTGTTTTATTTAATAAATATTTGGATTTTAAACAAATACTAAGAAAAATGAGTTCTACTTTTATTAAGAAAACTAAGTTTTGTGAAAGCAAGTTTTCTTTTAAAAGCAAACAAGGAAAGGTAATTATTGTCTGAAAAATGCGCCAATAGATTCCTGAACTGCTTTGAGTTATGAAAAACCTTTAATTTCCTATACCTTTAAATTTAAACCTTTAAATTTCTATAAACATTATAAAATATAGCAAACACTGTATTCAAATGTATAATATAAAGCAGAGCAAAGGTTGTAAAGCCAGTAAATAATGTTGGAGTTGTAAAGGGATGCCCATTAAAGAAAAGAATGTTTCAACCGACATGAAAATCCATTTTACAAAAATAAATTGCATTGTATAGAGGAATATAAAATAAATAAATTAACATATACGAATCGTCTATATATTTATACCGGTTATCATAAAAAAAAAAAAAACTCCGGGTTTCAAGAACGAATGTAGTTTTTATTTTGCGGTACTCAACAGTGCTTTATGTGTAATCTTAACACGACAATAAAGTTTTAGTTTACCAATTCTCTGAAAGATCACAGCTACGTTAGACTGCTGTATAGGCTAAGCTGTTATGAACCCAAGTTTCAGTAACATGGCGATACTATTAGAGAATGTATGTATGTATGCATGCAGAAACAAAATCAATAACCGTCGTACAAAGAAATTATTCGCGAGTCCATCATAGACATTTTTGAACGACCAAAGTATTCGTAAGTGGTTTGAATTCTTTTAGGAAACCTGAAGTGTTTTCAATGAATACTCATCAGGTAGATCTAAAACATTTACCAAAAAGGCAGAAATAATTCGACTGCCTTTCCAATGAAGTCCAGAATCATGTTGTTATCTGTCAGTGAAAGATTCCTAAGAGTACTAGGCGTAATGCTATTGTTCATCTTAAAATTACTCCATAATTCTATTCCTCTAACTGCAGGGAAAAAATTTGAATTAGATATGAAAAGATAAAAACATAATGCAAATTCTTACGAGTTATGGTACCATTTGCTATTTAAAAGAAATTAATTGTGAAAGATATTTAAATATAATTATATAATTAAGAAACTAGAACGAAATCAATAAAATCATTTATATATGATGTTAAAAAAATTTAGATACAGTACATTAAAATTATTAGTTACAAGATACTGAAAATTAAAAATTATTAATATAAGATAAATTGTAAAAAAAAACATAGTTAATAAATCTTAATAAATGATCGAACCATTAAATTCAAATTCAAAACTGGGAATTAGATGCCTAAAAATATTATCGTCAATAGAACCATTTTACGAAATTTTCATAACTAAAAAAAAAGAGAATGAGAAATAAACACATTCTATATACTAATTCGGTAAGAAAATAGTAGAAAATAGGAAAGGTGATACAAAATAAAATCAGACGTTTTACTTAAGGAAAAAATACAACAAATTTATGGAATAATTATATAAAACAAATATATAAGTAAAGGATGGAATTGATCTCTGACTTCAGTTTCACCATACTTTTTATGTACAACAAAAAAGCAGTGACAGCAGAATTTCCAATAAATTTTGTAAATATAGTAAAACATATGGATATATTCCTCTCTTTTTGTTTAACACATACAGCACTTTTTCAAACCAGCTGTTGTCTCTGAGAGGATTAGTGCGGGTGGGGATTTGAGAGGGAGTTTAGTAAAGAGCTGCAGGTTTCACAGCCAGCAACATTGGCGTGACGTCAAAGCCTGACTATCCCTAAAGTTAACTGAACGACTTGAGATTACAGCAATATTTTAAACAGCACATTCTTATAATAAACATGTAATAGTAACGAATATCGGAAAGGAAAAAAAAACAATAACATTGTCACACTAACAAAAATAAAATTTAAAAAGAAAAGTAAGTGAAGACATCTAGTAAAAAATATGATGTGAACATCACATAAGTTCCTTGTAAGAAAATCCAAAAATAATACCATTCTAAATTATAATTTTCAATCAATATTAAATAATCAGATGTTTCCACCAGATCTATTACATATACACATATATAATAATGCCTGTTACAAAAAGTTTTTTTACAATCACGGGTTAATAATTGTTAATAAATCAAAATATTTAAGTTAAAAAAAAAGTTAAAAAAAGGACGAGATAAAATCGGATTCGAACTGATGTTGTTTCCCTTGTAAGATCCATATATTTCATTAATTAAAATTTTATTGTCTATAACTCTGGAACCAATGAAAATAAGTATCATTGATGTATATGATAAAAATTTTTCAATAAGGGCTTATTACTGCAGTTAAGAAAAATGCAAAATCCATATTTTTTGGACACTTTTGGTTCAATTGATTGCAATCGAAAGGAGAGGTACAGAACTAGATGTTACAAAAGTCCTAAATCCAAATTTTCAACATCCTGCGGCTAATCGTTTTTTGATTTATGTGAGATACGTCGTACGTACGTACAGATGTCACGCCGAAACTTGTAAAAATGGATTCAGCGATGGTCAAAACGGATATTTCCATTGAAATCTGAAAATCGAAATATTTCGCGATAACAATACTTCCTTGTACTTTGTACAGGAAGTAAAGATTATGTAAAATAACAAAATATTTTCATATAATTAAAAAGAAAAAATTATATTAAATAAATGATTAAAATGGTCAAAAAGATTGTTTGAGTAACTGGCCATCTCTTCCAATCTACGAATTAACAGAACTCTCAATCACAATTCAAAAAAATATTTTGCAGAAACGTATTTCAAGAATCTTTACATTAACTTTTGTGACACGAAAGTTTTTAATGCATTTTAGTAAGTAAATATCGGAAATGTTTCTAAGCTAGAGGTTGGTAGAAGCGTTGTTTTGTATTTTCAGATACGTTCTGATTGAAACTGTTTAAGATCCTTTTTCTGTTAATTCTTATTTTTTTAACCAAATCTCAGCCAAGTAAATTTTAAGAAATATTTGGTTGACAGGATGTTTTTCAAAATTATAAAAAATTATACAGTTTTACAAAATTAAAAAAAATAAATTTTTTGGGAATGTTTTGTAAAATTCAAGAGAGAATTTTACACAGATTTTATATATTTTAAATTAACACAACTATGATTTCAATTTGTTTAAGATAACTCCACACTGTAGATCTCTTAAAATCTATCAGGATGTTCGTGCATGATGATTTCGAAAATCAAACATATATCGGGAATTCGGCTCTAATACAATAATCAGTATAAATAGTAAGGTTTATTGTCACAGTTTTACGTGAGGACGAAAGCCTACCGGGCTGGTCTTGTGGTTAACTCGTCATCGCAAAACAGCTTATTTCGAAGTCAAGAGAGAAGGTTGCAAATCCTAGTAAAGGCAATTATTTTTATATGGATTTGAATACTAGATCGTGGATACCGGTGTTCTTTGGTGGTTGAGTTTCAATTTATCACACATCTCAGAAATGGTCGATCTGATACTGTGTATCAGGTCATCATTTCATTTACATTAATACATATCATCTTCATCCTCTGAAGTACTACCTTACAGTGGTTCCGAAGGCTAAACAGAAAAAGAGAGAATATGAAGGGGAAAAAATTATGTAAAAAAAATAAATAGACGCATTGATGTCTTTCCCAACATTTTCCAATGACCACAGCGATTCAATCGTTTGATTATAGGATCCATTATAGGATCAACAGAGTTTTATCATTTACTGAGATAAAAATATGGTATCTGAAATTTATTCTTGTTATTTCAGGAAATCCATTATTTGTTCTCCAAATCACAGAAATGACTGTTGTTCGCGGCAGTTATCTGAATAGTCAGTTAACTGAATGTTTCTACATACCTGATATTCCACACAAGAATTCTATCACAAGATCTCTATTTATATTCCCTACATACACTGTGCTAATTTCTTATTTCTGGGGATAGAAATATCCAACGTTACGCTTTTTGCGAGAAAATAGAATTCGTCCATTTTCTCTGTTTTCCTTGAATCTCCAATAACTATAGGAATTTCTGATTAAAAAAACATTGGGTGCGTGCATCTACGATGCGTGGCGAGATTTGAACGTGACAACGTCTTCTCGGACTTGGTGTTTGAAACGGTTACTATCGCAATTGTCGAACAAAATAAATTGAACGTCTTTGTACATATTCCTTAAAGAGTTTATCAATTTTTGATAATATTTACAACTTTAGAAAATAATTTCTAGGTTAAGAATGTTTTGATTGAACTCACTAAATATTTTACCTCAAGATATATAATGTATTATTTATTACCTGAATAATGATATTTAAAATGTCTGTCCAACATTTCACGACAAACAAACAATCAACTTTAAACGCATCAAACTTCACTCACGTGTCCTCAGCCGGGAATGTTACGAACTGAAACGAAGACATGCGACATTAACCGAGCGCTCGAGCGCACTCCGATCAATAGAGGTCCGAACATGCACGAAGCCGCCCGAAGCCCGCGTTACGGCTGGGTAACGGACGCGATTTCGGTTAATGCCTCCCACCTCTCACCGATTTATTAGACGGTACGTTGTCACGTCGAAATGGATAGTCATTTTATATAACATTTTATCACTTTATTACAGCGCTTTATGATAAGCAGAATCGTACCTATAATATGTGTAGTCATATATTTCTTACACATAAGCAAACGAACAGAATTATCCAACCTTAAGGTAGTTTATAAATTTAAAAGCAGCATTTCATTTCCTAAATAATAACAGGAGACGTCCTGGTTACGTTTTTCGAACTGACAATCGGCACAACTTATTAACAAGTCAAAACAGTATTTCGTGATTAATACTGATTATAAAATTAACAGTAATAATAGATTGCTGACTGTCAGTTATACGAAGGCGATAAAATTTGTGTTAATACACTGATAGAAATGTCTGCCTTGGCATTTGCAATGGTGACATTCTGACAGAGGCCAAATTGATGACTGTATGTGTTATCAAGTTTGTGTTACCTTTTAGGGTCTAAAAGACGACCTCCGATAAAGCCCATCAGGGCTAGGAACAGAGGGGATGGTGTAGCAACCAGGATGGTTTCAAGGCGGATGTTTTCCCCTGTGGGGATGAGAATGACTGGCGGTTACAAGTAAGCAGTAGATCTACCAACTTAGGGAGGAAAATGAACCATGGCTTGCCTGTTTTATTTTGTCCGTGAACTATTAACTATATAAAATGTGAACCGTGAACAATGAATAAAAGGACTAACTGAACCGCTACCTGTGATTTCTCTTATTAAGCTGTAGCTAGTATATGGGAAATTTTATAATAATAACGAATTCTATGGTAAACCATAATCCCTTTGTTAAGCTCTCGTAAATGGATTGATTGAGTCAATGTTTTACAATAGAGAAACTATTGAATAAATGGAGGTAAACCGTTTGTAGTTGTAAATAATTTTAAATTTCGCGGCACAGAAATTTATCTCATGAAAGGGACAGAGAGTGTTATTCTTTCAAGACCTTAAGGCAGCCATTACGTTTTAAATTTGTAAAATTTTCCAAAAAGTTTGTAATCATCGACAAAAAAAATTAACACTGTGGAAAGAAAGGATCTAAGTGTTAGGTTATCGAAGACGATTCACGCTTAAAGAGAAGATGGTTTTTCAACATTGAAAAGTCCGGTAAAATGAAATATTCAGAAGATTTGCTATAGTTTAACTACTGAGAATTAAGCACTACTTCATGAAAGTTTCTCGGCGATAGAAATAAACATAAGGATTGAAGATTGTTTTTTCCTATTTATTAATGATTTTGAAAATAATATTGAGGTTTTAAAGCTAATTATACGATCGCTTCTCGGCCTCTGGCCCCGTACTGTACTTGCGATTTCTGCTACCGGTAGCAAATTATTAAATTGCTTCTGC
>JAAAKQ030292533.1:0-10288 GCA_010016005.3 Zanna intricata
TATATAAATATATATATATATATATATATATATATATATATATATATATATATATGACACTTTCTTATGCTAGTTTGAAAGGAATATAATATTTATTCCCCAAAAACGTGTGCTCAAAGCATTTAAAAGAAACTAATTACAAAATTGTACTCTAAAACATTTCTTGATAAAAGAGGGGACTTATCTTTTTTATTTTATTTTCCCTTTAAACATAAATTTTTGCAATGACAAAGCAGATTAAATTTTTATAATAAACTTTTTTAATATCTTCAAAACTTTTTTCAGTAATCTTTCTGATTATCTTCAGTGGTAATACTTATCTGTATGTGGTGCTGCTATTTTTATACTGGCGTCAACTGATGTTACTGCTGGAAGTTTTAGTTAATTGAACCACATAAATATTTTAAATGTGTTCAAAAAGTGCATAATATTTTAACTGTATTTATTAGTTCAACACATAATTTTGTGGTTCATTTGAGTTATAATATTCAAACAATACAAAACAAAGCCATATGTTACTATTACAAAATTAGTAAATGAAAAAAGAGAAGTGGTTGAAGTTTGCCATAATACATAAAATATTAAAATGCAAGTATTTCAGTATAATAAATAGAATCACTATAGATTCTATTTAATAAAATAATAACTTAAGTTTGTAAAGTATCTGAGTATTATTTGTAAATGTAAGCAAATCAAACAAATTCATGTTTATTTTATTAATATTGTTAAAAAAAAACTTAGTAATAATGTAATATTGTTTTTCTAAAATACTTTAATTTTATTTTGAATACGTCTGTGGTAATTTTAAATAAAATATTTTTAAATGTAGAATAAAACTGATGCATTTTTAGTTTCCAAGATTTCAGATTTGGTAATAATTTTCACAAGAAGTAGATTAAAATAGAAAAAGACATCAGAATAACAGTCTGGGATTCAGTTTTATTTATTTTGGGCTAAGCAGTTGTTAGTTATACATAAAATCCTGCAATATAAATAACAAAAACATATCCAACAGACACGACTGTGTGGTAAAATCTTTTTTTCTTTTTTTTTTACAAAAGACATTACTTTGGGTTGCACCGCAACAATCACATAGCTACCTAATACAAAATTTAATTTAATTTTCATCGGTGAATAATTTTTTAAAATCTTCATTCCTCTCTATTTTCTGTCAATTATTTTATTAATTATTATGGCGTGCATTTATTCTCTCTTTACGTATCTCCAGGCACGCATTATCAATACGTGCAAGGTCGTACAGCGCACGCGGCGTCGAGTCAAAAAGGCGCAGGATCTACCCATTAAAAAATTCCAAACGGAAAAAAATTTCCTTTAAAAACCCAAATTTAACTTTTCGTTATATCTATGGTGATGGTGAAATTCTAATACTCAAAAAGCAGTACATCTCGCTCCCTGTCTGAACAGAAAAATTTTCGTCTTGTTCGAACATATCTTGAAAACACGTGATGCCGACGCGTGTATGAGGGTAGACACGGTCGACAAATTGCTTATTCCTTATTTTGTGTCTACTGTTGTTGACTGCTGCAATCGTAATAATTTGTGGAATATGCCTTTTTTGTGATTTATTTTTATGATTGACTGTTATAGTATATATAAAAAAAAAGTAATTGCATTTATATATTATGTTAAACTTGGTTAATTTTTTAGTTCAGAAAAGGGATTTGAGCAAATTACTCGAAAAATGTTTTTTTTTTCTTTACATTAACTATTTATTAAAGTAAAAATGAACTTTGGAGAATGTATTTAAGAATTAACATGCCTTTTTTTATGTAGTCAATATTTTTAATTCACTTTTGGTTTGACCGGCAAGGATCTAAAGTTTAGATTTTAAAGTGGAATATTATGTACGTTATTTTATTTCAAATTAGAAACCTAAAGAGCACACCGTTGTCATTTTTTGACATAGCTATTTGATGAATTTAGATTGGCGTGAACTTTGATATGCGAAAAATATTTTCTTTTTTATAAAAGATTTACGTATATTATGTAATACCACTCAACTCAAAATATCTCTGAGATTTGCAGTGGAATAAAAATATACAAAATGTTCTAAAATAAAAAAAAATTACTATTTTCCTATTTTGGCTATACGGAAAACCGGAGAAAAATGTTTCGTTAGTTTATTATGTCTTAAATACATCTTTTAAATTCGATTTTTTTATTTTAATAAACAAAAGTAGAGAGTACCACCACCTTCTTGAACTATATGCTACAGGTCAAATAGTTCATATTTGTTCACAGTAATGGTTTAACATATACTAAATGTTTCAGAAGTAAGGGGTAAACTATTTCAAACGTGATTTGCTGAATGTTTTTAAGAAAAAGTATTTTATGCAAGAGTTTGTAAAATAGTTATTTTCTAACTTTTTTATTTTTGTTTATTATTTATATGTTATATTGCTTTGATAACAGTGACTGAACACAGTTTATGTGAAAATAAATTTAATATATTAATATAATTTAGTGTTAATAAATAATTAAAATAAAATATTATTTACTTATCCACATTTCTACATAACATACTTCTTCTCTTGAGCTATATATTTTTGAAATATCTAACATATTACATATGCAAATTAATTTATTTCTAAGTGGCAAGTCAATAGTGTTAAGCAGTTCATTTGGCATTAGATGTGTTTAGTATATTATTTCACTTTGCTTGCATTGTGAAATAAATTATTATTTTTTTTTTTATAATAAATTTATTACTAAATAAATTTCTTTTTTATACTATAAATATAAGTATAATAATTCAATAAATGTGTTTGAGGTAGGTTTTACCAAAGCAAAAAAGGTTTACACATTTAAAAAATTAAAGGTAAAATATAATTTAATTTTTCATATTATTTTTAAGTAAATAAGATTTCAAGTATTAACTATAAGCCATTTTCCCCAAATATTGCTGCATAAAGGCACTCATTAGACACTTGCACAACCGAGCCGATTAGGCTTGGCACAGGCCTGCGTCTCATTTACTGTAATCTTTATCTTCTTTTTTTCATACTCTTCAATAACGCTTACAATCAAAGTGCATTGTTTGTGTAATAATTGCAACATTTTATTGCATAAAAAAATAAAAACTATAGCTTGAAATTAAAAAGAATTTTAATAAATATTAATAATTTTATTAAAACTGTTAATAAATATCCTTTTAATTAATATTAAAATGACAGTACAGAGTGCAAGGAATGAAGTAAAAAAAAAATCCATCATATTAATTTTATATTAGAAACAATATGTTGTTTCTGGCCACATGTTATAACAGTTTTCTTCATCATTGGATTAATTTAAGTACTTAAAAAAATTGAATATTTGAAACTACTTTCCTCTAAAAATCTGCCATAGCTGTAATTTTTTTTTATTTATGTAATGTTCCACAAATTTAATTAAGTTTTCTTGATTTGGGACCTGAAGATGTCTCTTGTCCATGTAGTTTGTTATATCCCTGCATCACCAGGCCAGGATGGGTGTTAATAAAAACCCAATAACTAAATAGAAATGGGAAGTCGTTGACATTAAAATGCTAAATTTATTTAATTAAAAAAAAAAAATCACTTAGTTTCATATTTAAAATTCATCATCGATTGGTATTAGAAATTACAGAATGTTTAATTTGTAAAATAAATTAAATCTCAGAAAATAATGCAAAAGATTATTTAAAATAACACAGATACATTGCATTGAACTTAAAGCCAAAGTGTTATTTCAACAACCAATATTATATTAAACTTGAAATTATTATCCTATTCTTATACTAATAGCATTCTCTATACTTTGTATCATTTACAATGATCTCATTGTATGTCTTAGAATGATAAAACTGTATTTTGTATAGGAAAAACAAATTTCAAATCTCACTTGTATGCAGAAGTTTTGTGTTGAATTTGGTTATACCTAGCATACTTGTGTGATCATAATATGATTAACAGTCAACAAGAATGCAGTTTATGTTAAATAATTTTGCAAAAGACAAATCCTTGTGTTTATTGTCAAAATTCTGAAATGTTAACTGAAGCACCATGCTCACAATTCAGCATGGTTCCACCTTAATGGGAATGCAATTATCAGAATTTCTGTATCTGCATAATTTAACTGAATATCCTAATCTCACAAAAAAAAAAAAACACATGTATGAAAAACAATTTTAAAGCAATGATTTGCTGAACCCCCAGCACTTTTTAAAAACAGCTTTGACCACTAGAATCTAATAAGAAGAAACAGCAATCCATTTAATTATCGTCTTGAACTGCTGGTTCCAGCAGGACAGATTTGTCATAATACTGGGTCTACGTTATAGATACTGTATGGATTTATTGAGAAAAATCCATTTCTGAAGAAATATTACAATTTATTGTACTTAGTACAATAAATTTAATAGTTAGTTCAAAGTTCTTGTTGTGGAGTTGTTTAAAAATTAGAGTTTGAGAACAATTCAGCTGCAACAGCTAAATCAAAGCTGCAGATCAAAGGTGTCTAAGAAATAGACAAAGAAGATTTAAGAAAAACTGATTTTAATATTGATTAATTAATAAAGTTTCATAATTTATAAGTACTTGCAAACAAAAATTCAGATCAAGATTCTTTAGCTGGTTCAGACACACACTGGATCCAATTCTGAATTAAAAAAAATTAACTGAATAAAGTTTTCTGAGGTAGAAGTAGTTAGCAGCAATGTAATAACTAGACATCATAAACATCACCATTCAAACTATCTCCTTATTCAGTTTATTATGTTGCAAGTCACAAAATTGATTTAACTGATAATTTATAGTTCACGTTTAAAAAAATATAAGTCAAGTATTGGATTTTTTTGAAGAAAATATTCTTAATTTTGTTCTTCTTTATTCACATATTCCATACAGTTTCAGATTTTTAAAGAGATTGTAAGCATTCACAATCTCATGAGCTCACCTCGTGAACCAATAAGTGAACAATTACTGCCGAGTCAGCTCCACTGAATCTACAAGTCAACATAGCAATTTCACTTTTTTTTCTATAAGTACATATAAGCAAATCAGCACAAAGCCTTGAGAAAGAAATAGTGGGGACAGTTCAGACAGTCAGGAAAATAGATATTCCATAGAAACAAAATTTAAAAAAGTAACAAATAACAAATTTTTCTTTGTTGACACTACTACTGTTACAGTAGTAGTGTACAATCTCAACTCATATTAAAAGAAATCTTAATAAGAAATTTAACATTTTTGTAAGAATAACTTGCCTCTTATCTTATGAATACTGCATACAGTCAGCTGCTTTTGGTATTCTAGTTGCATATTTACAGCATATGAATGATGGGTAAAAAGCAAAATTTTGAAACCAAGTTATAGATGAACTACTCCGACCAGCATGTATCCCTTCTTTAATTTTTTCCAGTGGTGTCGGATGGTTAAAGGTTAAAATAAGAGGGAAATGGGTTCTTAAGTCTCACTCTGATGTTTTGTTATTCTCTTTACTTTTGTGAACTTTATGTACGAAGCTCTTTGGCAATTTCTTTATCCATTTCAAGAATATCCCGGCAAAAATTACTCCTCAGCTTGTATTCAAAGTTTTATGACATAATGTACTTATACCTTCTACACTGGCTAGACGAAGGCGCGATCGAGTTTGCTCATCACTGAAGGTCTCTATCAGTATGGATCTGTTTCTCAATTTTCTTATGTTCTTGGGGAATCCGTGTGAACCAGTGACTAACTTATTAATCGGGAAAAATGAAACTTTATAAAGGGAGCCACGTTCCCCTTGCAAAGACTACAAACCTGACATTTGTGTACAACTAATATGATTTCATAATATTTAAATTATTCATCTTGGAGAAATTATCTTCATTAGATATGGCCAATCAAGAGGTCTTTTCATAAGACATGTACTGGTGGTTTTTTCAGATGGACCACCAACAATTATAGAATGAATTTGAGAAATTGAAATTTCGGTCCCATGAGAACTGGTGATATAACAGACCACTCCAGCAGAGCACACGCATACTGGAGCTAGAGCTAAATACAACTGGATTCGCACAGGTGCTCAGAGGGCATCGTTCAAGAGTGACTATGTAGAGCCATTCACTCATCGACACCATAATTTCCACCTTGGGTTACGATTTCGTTTTGTAAGGTGTCGCAACATTACAACTATAAGTCTTAAGAAGAAATAGTGTAGAACGTGTTGTTTAGTTATGTAAGGGTTGAAAGTTATGTAGGCTTGAAAGTGGTTTAGTTGTTTTTTCAGTAGCCATCAGAAGACGGCAGAAAGCAAGGGCTCTTTAGTTGCCAAATTAATCCAAAAACACTCTGGAAGGGCGAAAGAGAAGATACAAAAAGGAAGTAACAAATAATTACGTATTTGTTTCTGTGCATTCAGAAACTTAAATTAAGCAAATTTTAATTTACAATTAAGCCTAATAGTGTTTTTAAGCGGATATTTTATTTAGTTATTATCTAATAATATTAAAAAATACTGTATTGACAATTTATTCGGTTAAACCGAACATGGTTTTTAAGCACATTGTGCTTATAATTTTAAGTTGAACCACCTTACACAAGTCTTACGGTTGTTCAGTTTGTTTTGAATGATGGAATGAGTTGTGCCAACACTTACTCGACATTTTTCAGTTATTTGTTTAACTGTAAGTCATTGGTTTTTCTTGGAAGAGTGAATCAATATGAGAATCTAACGCCGAGTTGACACTATTGCTGGACGCCCGTAGCAGTGTTCTTCGGCAAGGCTTTGCGGCTACTTTTAAACTTTTCCAGCCACACGTAAAAACTATCACAGTCCATACAACTGCTGCAGTATTGTTTGCTGAGCCGAGAGAATATTTCAGACAGTTGTACACTTCCCAAACATAAAAATTGGATCACAGAACACTTTGTTCTTCAAAGGTAATTCCTTCTAGCAGACACGCCATTATAACTAAGACTTTAGAGATTACGTTCACGTAAATATTAATCAAACAGCTTACTAACACTATTCGCAAGGCTGCCAACTAACACTAACAAAAGTTTCAACTGCCTGCATTAAGCGTTTCCTTCACTAAAAATATTTGTCTGTTTAATTATTGAATGACTTGAAAAATTTATAAAAAAATAAAATTTAAAAGAAAATAAAGGGAAGAAAAAATAATTATAGAGAAATTAACAAAAAAAAAAAAATATATATATATATGCATATTTTTTTTATTCTGTTTATAGTAAAATTAGTTCTAGATATTAAGACTACTTTATAACTGGTTTAAAAATGTAGTTTTTCTCAGTATAATGAATGTTTTAATTTACATATTCATGTACTAAATCATTTCATCTAAAATGAATTCTCAAGGGTTTAATTCAAAATATGAAATAATTTAACATTTGTCAAGAATTACCTTCAATATCTGCATTTCTTAAAAAATTTGACAAGTACATGAGAATTCTTATGGCCTTGAAGAACTCATCTTATGTGGATCAGTTCAATTTTGTAGGGAAAGTTGGATTTGAATGATGGAATGAGTTGTGCCAATACTTAACGTTTTCCAGCTATTTGTTTAACTGTAAGTCATCTGTTTTCTTGGAAAAGTGAATCAATTCAAGAATTACCGCTGAGGTCGACACTGTTGCTGGACACCTGTAGTGGTATTCATTGGCAATGCTTTGCAGCCACTTTTAAACTTTTCCAGCCACATGTAAAAACTAAAATTAACTACTTTACGCTTTTTATTAGATTTTCATTATCTAAACTGTAGGTTTCTAATCTTTTTTTGAATTTGAACCCATTTTTTTAGTGAATGAATCGACAGCACCCCCTTGGTTTAACTTAATACTACATCCTATATATGTATATTGAAAAACAAGGGCAAATCTTCTAAATTATTTTATTTTAAAGACAACAATTATACTGATGTATTGTTTACCATATGATTTAGAAAATAATGTTATTAAAAAAATAAATATAGTATTAATGAAAGAGCTTGATGTGATGGAAACTAATTTTTCAAGATTTGGTACCATTTTTGTAATAATCTTAAATCGCCACGTTCCACTATTGACACTGTCTCACTTCTTTGTTAATTAATTGGTTAATGCTAAATCCTTTTTCAGCTAAATATAATGATGGGAATGCAAAACTTCTTTGCTGCAGCACATAAGACTGAATATAATACAGGTATTTGAATTTATAACAAAAATTCATGATATCCATTTTTTTTAATTTCAACTCTTCATTTGTTGACAATTCTATCAATTCTTCCTGCAATGATAATTCTTTTATTTGTAAGCTTGAGGAAAGTTCTAGGAGACAATCTGGAGGATTTGTCATATTGAATAAATCCTAAAATTTATTTTAAAAGTCTTATTTCATAACTTTCAAATGCGGGCTATAAATTGAAATTTTATAAGTTGTTTCAAGTGAAGAAAGATTTGGAAATTGGTAAAATAGGCTTTGACCCAAATTTTGTTCGTACAAACCAAATTTTACATATGAATGTTATGTTGATCAAATTCATATTGTTTCCTTGCCGTAGGGTAGATTCGTTTCATTAAATTTGTTATATAAATCTGTTTAATCATTCCTAAATTTCAGTAAATTCTCTCTTAATGAAATATTTTTGTTTTAAAAAAACTTTGAAACTGAAACAAAATGTTAGTAAAATCGTTTTAGACATGTACAACCAACAAACTTATGTGTGTAAATTATTGAAGTCTTTGTCACCAAGTTTTCATCACAAATGTTTGAAGTTTTTCATCACAAAGCTTTGTAAATAATCTATCATTAATAGCATTGCTTTTTGCTACATAGTAGCAAGCGAAGAAGGCCATTACTAAGATTTTTTTGTGACCAAATGTTGGTGAATTTTACAATGTACAGCGACTACACATTTGGTACCATTTTTTTGAAATATTATATCAACCCACATAGTGTCCAACCACTCAAGCAGAGCACTGTTGGAAGCGAAGGACAAGGTATTATTCAGAGGAATAATATCTTCTCCTTTTAGCACAGTATTTTTAAGAAAAAATACTTTGCCAAAAAATACTGTGCCAATACATCAAATATAGATTTTCCTTTAATGTTTGTTTCTAATATTCTTTGAATAGTAGTTCTTGACAAATGTTTTCATCTTTTATGAAGTAAACATATGCCAGAAGTAAATCTCTTTTTTTTCTTAAGTAGATTCATTGAGCTGTAAAGAAAATTCAGTAGTCCTCAAAAAATCAGAGAATTCCTTGCATCTTCTAGCATTCCATTGATTCATCTCTGAATTGTATTATTATTTTATTCAATGGGATTTTAAAAATAATATCAAACATTGCTTAAGCAATGCAGTATGCAGAATTTCACTCACAGCTGGCAGTATCAATTCTTCACCAACAGTGTGCAGCTTTCTTGATTTAGTAATGAGTATGGAGCTGGCCTCCATAGTGTGAGTGGTAGCGTCTTGACCTTTCATCCGGAGGTCCTGGGTTCGAATCCCAGTCAGGCATGGCATTTTCACACACGCTACAAATCATTCATTTCCATCCTCTGAAGAAATACCTAACGGTGGTCCTGGAAGTTAAAAAAAAAGTAATAAGTATGGTTTTAAAAGTAAAAGTAATTTTTTATGATAATCCTTTAATGAATTCAAAATAATAATAAATATATTCTTACCTTTGGTAACAATTATTCACACAGTCAGTCTACTCCACTATTAATAGTTGCACATGCGCAGGATCTTGAATTTTCAATGTGTTTCGGTGAGTACTGCTCAAGGGATGGTAGCTGATCCTCAACATAACCTGGACACAAAATGTCCTGTTAGACTTCTAAGAGGCAAAATACTACAGAAGAGGGCAAAGTTTGAACAACCCAATTCAAATTACACGAAAATTGTTCTTACAAAGAATCTTTCTCAGCAATTATTAAGAACACTTTTTTCAGTGTCATATTGAACTTTTTCACTACTTAGAATTGTTAAACCTCATTAAATTCACTGAACCATAAGATGAAATTGAATAAATAGTACTTGTACTTTACCAAAGAATGCTGTTAATTGGTTTAGAAAGATCCTATGGTAGAATAATTCCTAAGAAATTAAAAAAATTTAATAATATTAAAATTTTTTAAAAATATTTAATAATATTAAAGTGCTATACATTTTACTTAGCTATACATCTGCGAGTCGGAGCGTGGAATGTTAGAAGTCTAAAACGGGTTGGTAGGTTAGAAAATTTAAGAAGGGAAATGCATAGGTTAAATGTAGATGTTATAGGAATTAGCGAAGTTCGATGGGAAGAGGAAAACGATTTTTGGT
>JAAAKQ030292566.1:0-10288 GCA_010016005.3 Zanna intricata
ACCCTTGGATCAAGAAAATGATTATACCAGGGAGTTATGTGTAAAATGAGAGAAAATCATTTGGAATTCTTGAAAAATCGTACATGAAATAAAATACTTTTAAGAAATTGCACGGTACGTGAATTCTTATGAGATTGATACAGTATATAACACATTTCTTAGAAGTTACAAAAACTTAATACGAGATACCAAAATAAAATTACAATAAAAAAACAATTGACATAGCGATTATTAGCTAACCAGTCATTTCTTGATATGTTTACATAAAATGTGTTTGTTATCTTAAAAAGAAGCTACCCCGACCGTATATCGATTTACTGTTTTTCTTCACATTACTATTCAACAAACCATTCTCAGTTAATTTTATTAAAAAATTTTCATGAAGGATTGTACATTAGGTTATTAAGTACAGTACATTGTAAGTTTGGAAAGTTTATGCATTATAGTTTTGACAGTACAGTATTGTTTTTTTATTTTATTTTAAGTTAATTCTATTATTTAAATAATAAAGTGCAAAAGTATCAATAAAGTTCCTTTTGTTATTTTTCACCGAAATTGTAAAAGAAAAAGGGTTTCACGTTTCACAGTTTTTTAACAAAACAAAAAACATTGTACTAGATTCAACAGGTTTTTATTAGTTAATTCAAACACATGTTGAGCTATACGGAAAATAATATTCAAAACCACATTCATTAACTGATGAAAATTTTAAATTATGAGACAGTATTCTAACATTCTCCAGACCAGTGGCGAATATAGGTTATAATTTTGGGGGACCCATGACCCCCAACTTTTAAAATTAACTATCACCCCAAAAAAAATTTGTTTTATAAAACTCTTAATCGAAGATTATTTAAGGATTGTTCAAAGGGAGTTCAAACGTAGTGAATATTTGACAATGAAAACAGAATATTGTTTTATTACTAATTATCGATACATTGAATATGTAAACAAAAAGACCGTAAGTATCACTAGCGTCTAGCTTTTAAGTGTACCAGCTGGTTGACGGAGCAAGTCTTCTTAGTTTCACAGAAACAAATATATGTTGCAAAATCGAGATTTGAACCCATGAACATCGTCATATAAAACCAGTACTCTAGGGTCTACCATAGCTTGCAAGACAACATATTTTCAAGCGAAGATAATTCTACAACTATGTATCGCATTCTAGTGGCAACTGCATGAAACAAGCAAACTAGCGCACTTGCTCTGTCATCCAACTGGAACACTAAAAATCTAGACGCTTCTGTAAAGATCAGATATACAACCCTCTCCCCCTACCCCGATCACGCATGTGCCGAACGCCACGCATGTACTTTAATGTTATTAACGATTCATTAAACTTAGCTTAGTAATATTTAAAATTTTTTATATTTTTTCTGATTTCGGGGGAGGCCAGGGTCCGTGGTCCCCCCCCTTATATTCGCTCTTGCTTCAGACTTAAAATTATAATCAAATTTAGACTTACTTTTCCTAAGATTAAATACACTAATAGGTTTTATATTTATTTAATATTCCCATGTATGCAAAGTAATTTAGTATTGGATTACATTAATAAATTAAGTTGTGTCCATACTTCTTTTTCAGATATCTTAAAATGTAGCATACTAAAAAAGTGCGTGGAAAGATACACTTAGTAACACAATAATTTTTTCAGATGAAGTCTTTTTTTAAGTGGTTACCAAACATTGAGAAAAATCATACAGCAAAACTAAACACATAACTCATTAATTACTATATAAAAAAAAAAATTATATATACATACATACATACATGTACACTTACCGGTACATTCGTACTTTTTCCTTTTCTATTTTACTACCGTAAAAACATGGTTTTAAGCAGTGTTCAGATCAAACAGAACAATAATTTGAATAATCACAATCGTCCTTTTAATTTCCTTAGAAAACTAATCAAAAAAATAACTTTCTGCATCATTTTCAAATATAAATCATTGAACTCATGATTAAATCATTGCAGTATAACTGATGTTTAATTCTACAATATGTAAATATTTTTACATTGCAAAAAAGTATATGATTCAGTACCATATAATCACTAAAGTTAATCAATTTCTATAAGAAATACACTTGCAAGGAAGGGGTAAGTAAATACACTTACTTCTTCTCAGTAAGCATCTCAACCTAAGGTTTGTTGTTTTGAGATAATTGGATAGATTACAAGCACAGCAGAGCTCATTAATCACTTAAGACAAACAAATATAATAGTAGAGTAGTAATTTTTTTCTTCTTTTTTTTTACAATATTGAGATGTATCGTTAATTGAATCCCAACCACCAAAGAACACCGGTATCCACGATTTAGTATTCAAATGTGTATAAAGTAACTGCCTCTACTACGATTTCAACCTTAGAACTCTCAACTTCGAAATAAGCTGATTTGCGATATAAGTTTAACCACTAGACCAACCCGATGGGTTAGAGTAATAACCTTAAGAAGTTTCAATGAAACGATTCGGAGAAGAAGAAATTAAGGATAACGGTAGAAAATAGATAAAAGCAGACGATATACTCTCAGAAGAATGGTATCGCGGAACATTGCAAATACCCTCACCCTAGAACACCATTCCTCAAAGGGGTATCCATCTCGTTCGTAATACTTGCAAATAAGAGTGATATTAAAAAAAGAAGACGGGAGCAACACACGAAAATAATATCATAACCATTAACCCCCCCCCCAAAAAAAGAAAAAAATAATATACTTAACAGAACCAGGATAACCGTTTTCTTCGTATTAAGAAAAAATTAAGAGAATATAATAATAACAAAAAGAAGAATCAAGAAGGAACTAAAAGGGATTCTTTTCTCAGAGTAACAGGTCTGTTTAACAATTTCTTCTTTGTAATACAGACAATGGCACCTTCAGAAGCTGTTGTTTGACCAGAAGGGTTACTGGACAAGAATTTATAGAAATACGTAAAAGCGTGGGGGATAAAACTTATTACGCTTCAACGATTAAAGAAATGAGGCGGGTACTTGTTCTGCAGATCAGGGTATATAAATATTGCCAGGGACCAATGGAGAGAAAGCAGTAGTGCAGCATGCTATGTTCGACGTAGTCGTGATAACATCACAGTCGCGATTATAACGAGTAGTTTCGCAAGCCTGAGTTCGTCGCGATTGCGGTGACAGCGATATCAGTAAGCGTGGTAACAACGAGTGAAAAGTATCGTCACCAGTATTCCAGCGTGGTTAGTAGAATGCAGGAAGTTGTTCGGTGAGTTATTGGTAAACAGTAGTAAAACTGGCAGTATTCTACTCATTCATAAAGTGTAAGGTAGTTCTATTGTAAACAGTAAAATTAATATTATTTTCAGAAATTGAATTGTATGAACTTAAGACTTTTCTAGAGTTATCTTGTTGTAAATCCAATTTTAGGTTCTAACGGACATTATAACGTTTATAGTAAATTGTACTGTATTCCGGTTTCGGTTTTTATAATTTAACTGTCATTAAACAAACTTTGTCCTTTTTATTTGAATTACTATTTTGTATGTGTGTGTGTATATATTTTTTTTTCATTGTTATCATTATTATTTTTATTGATTATATCTTTGGGGTAATAAATTACATTTATAAGAATTTTTTAGTTTGTTAGTTCAACAGCCTAGTCGAGCCGCGAACACGCGACAATATCACACCAAACTTACTGAAAATGTAAGTTTTCTTACTGAAAATGTAAGCAGAGCCGTAATGTTTGAAATTAGAATGCCAAATCCTTAAATGCTGGAAACTCCTAAAAACCAATATCTTTACTCTGTTAACACAGGGATTATGAACATGAGCTGGAAAATGAACAATATAACATACGAGATGACAAAATGATTAGCATTTCATAGAACTCAAAATACTTGCATGTAATACATTCATAAGAAAGAGTAATATATGATGTATTAGAAAAACTCAATAAACTATTCTCGTCGGAGGAATGTAATGCGTTATATGCTAACTGCCTCTACTCAAGAGAGGAAAATATATAACTAGACACGAATAAATAAGAAAGACTTTTAATTAATAATCTCTTCCAAAAAATAATTTCATCAAGCAATAAGTGTAATTTATATTCGTATCAGTCTAATCCTAGAATAGAATGAATTATTATTTAACTGATAATTTATATTATAAAAGAATACCTAAGAATTATTATTAAAAAAGAATACCTTTTAATAAAATTCATTAAATCGTAATTAATTTTTTTCATAAAAAAAAAAAATCAAGCCAAAAATAAATAATACCACAAGGGACCTCATGAAAATTTAATAAGTATGTAATACTACTATTAGAGAAGATTATTACTTAAGACCACATAAAACATATTTGTAAAAAAAAAAAAAAATAATAATAATAAAAAGAAACAGATAAGGAAAGACAAGAAATTTTCTGATGCACGTTTTAAAATTACGTAACGATGAGTCACGCCTGCAGTTCCCATGGTACGGCCTATCAACATTAAACTATACCCTGTCCGTTAGCTGCATCTATAGCAACTCTCATACATGTTTTAGAGCATCTCTAATCTCATTTAATCCCAAACATTTTTTTTTTTTGTAAATCGAGATAAAGAACAAAGAAGTAGTTGTTTTTATAAATCTACAGCTGCCTACTTCCTGAACTGTATAAAAGTTTCGTTTGTTCTCTAACTGTTACATCTTTCCGAACAAACTGTTCATTCACAATTTTTGATACTAATGATAATAACAAAAATTAAGAAAAATGATTATATGTCTTTTAAATTAGTCCTGCTGAAATTTTAACAGAAGTATTGCGGTCTTTTACTAAAGTAAATAATTAAAAATTATTCCTGCCATAAGTTTAAAAAACAAATTAATTTAGAGAAATCTGTATAGCCTATACATCTTTATGTAAATGAGATGTGTATACAAGTGATTGTGATTGTGAAAAGGTAATGATTGAGAAAAACTGTCTGATTTAACCAGGAAGGAGTTAAAGAAATTAAACGAGCATGTAAGTTGCTTATGACGCGATAAAAATCTGGTACATATTAAAAGCGGCAATTCTGAAATAAGTACAACAAACACCATTTAGAAAGTGGTATGATATTAGTTCTTAATATTTTAACTTCCAGTAAAAGCCTGAGAACAAGAAAGTAACATGAATTCAAACATCAAAACAAGGCATAATGAAATGTAGGTTGACAAAAATTACCTAAGAGGTGACTGATTAAACCTACATACCTTAGAAAAGCAAATTTTTTATGGTGTTTTTTTTTTTCATATTTCATAAGGGCTTTGATACATTACTCATGTGAATAAAAAAGATAATAAAAACATAAAAGTTGGGCAGCGAGCAAAAATGATTATGTGGTAAAGTAAAATAAAAAAAGGATTAAGAAAAATTAAATCTATAAGTTTACCGTTTTGCAAATAGGATGCAGAGGAGACTAATCCTGAAACAATACATTAAAAAATTGATGTAATTTATACGTTTCACAGCAATTGAACTTAAAGTTGAATTATGCTCAAGATTGGTAAACAGAATAAGGTAAAATTCAGAATCTGTTCAAGAAGAATCCGTTTTATATAATTTTATGTAATGTATTATATATACCGATAAGTCTTCTCTTTATATTTGTTATATAAGTAATACTAAACATAATAATAACATAGTTTTATTCTCATCTTTTACAGTAACATTTCTTACAAAATTACATTGCAATTAAGTAAAAATTCTTGCAAACTTAAAATAAAATAAATATGCGTATATAGACTTAAGTAAAACAAAACAGCTATATGGATATATACTTCTTTAATAATATATAAATTACTTGCCGGTGCGCCACAGAGGCCGGTTCGTCCTCCGTGGCGCAAGTGGTAGCGTCTCGGCCTTTCATCCGAGGTTTTGGGTTCGAATCCCGGTCAGGCATGGCATTAATCATACGCTACATTTTCCAAACCTCAGCATAAAATTGAAGCTTATGTAACGATATCAAGAAAAATAATTATTTCAGTTCTATCGTACCAAAAATTAAGCGAAGTTAAATAAAAGTTTAATTAAGGATAATTAATAAATGGACAATGAGATAATAACAAAAGTATTTAATTATCTGCAAGTATAATTGTATGACAGAGCAGTAAGAATAAACATTCTGACCTTCCAAGTAAAGACAAGGACAAATTAAATTAAGTAGAAAGTGTAGGAGCAAGTTTAATTTTGTAATCTAGAATGATAGTTATCGGCTACCTACATCTTGAGTAAAAAGGCTGACATACGTGATGTATTACTGGAGAGTTTAAAAATTATAACTGTTAACTTAAAGCTTAGGGCAAAATATCAAAACGAAGAATTCAAACTACGTTTGAATCTAGAATAATGTAAAGAAAATTAAATTTTATACAAATTGAACAAAATTAATTCAGTATCAAATGAGTAACCAACCAAGGTTGTTCACTACCTTGTGAATTCAAACGTACAAAATTACAATTTCTGTTGACCACTTCACTGTCGTACGAATTAATTTTGACTTAAATCATTTTTCTTAGATTACAGAAAATATTAACTTCTCTTATCGCCTCGATTAAAAAAAAGAGTATAGAAAACAATGAGAATATAAATAATACAGTCTTATCAATGTGCAATTTAAAGAATTCATTTATCTGATCGTACTTGAATCTTAACAACCAATAAAAAAAAAAAAAAAGAAGTGATTTGGACACTACAAGACTTCCTTGTACGCCTATTAAATTACATACACATTCTTTTGCTGCACTTCATTTAAACAATTTCATTTGAAAGGGAGATGATAAATATAAAGAGAAAGAAAATGTTAAAAGTTAATTTAAAATAATTAAAAGAAAGAATAAAAATATTAAGATAAGATGATAAATAATGAAGAGGAAGAAAACGTTAAGACCAAGGAATCAATAAAAAGATTAAGAAAGGATTATGAATAAAGAGAGAAAATTTGAAAACTAGAAAACGCGTATACAAATTAAGATCACAAGAATTATATCAAACCAAAGAGCAACTAAATGATTAGCAACAAAAAAAAAAAACAAATAAACGAAATGATGATCAACTTCGACTTAGTGAGAATATTCTCCGACAATATCAATATCAGAGGAGTAATGAACTAAAAGATAAGAATTTTTTGCAATTCATTAAAAATGTATACCTCAGTGTATATGTACTTTTTGTCAGGGTCTATTTTTCAGTCACTCTGTAGTTTACTTGAATATAGTTAAAATTAAACAGAAATTCCAGAATAATTAAACAAAATTAAAAATAGATGAAACTAGAAAATCCAAAAATATTAGGATTATAAATTATAATTTTCAATTAATATTTAATAATGTGTTATTTCACCAAATCTGTTGAATACACACATATATGAATAATGCCTATTAAATTACACATTTTTAGAAGAACATAAAATTTTTTCCATTAAAAACTTCTGATTTTTAAAAAAAAAATTATTGTTATTATTGAATTATTATTTATTGTAATTTTTTTTACAATACCGGGTTAATAAATTAACATTTATAAATTAATATTAATAAATAAACATATTTAAATTAAAACAAGTTAAAAAAAAAGGAGGTGAATTCTGATTCGAACCGATGTGCCTTCGCTTTTAAGATTCAAATATTTAATTTATCAAAATTTTATTTGGCTATAATTCTAGAACGAATGAAAATAAATATCACTTAAGATATATCGTTAAAAAGTTCACAATGAGGGATTATTACTGCAGTTAAGAAAAAAAAATGGATTTTGGGCACTTTTGGTTCAATCGATTGCAATCAAAAGGGGAAGTGCAAAACTAGATGTTACAACAGTCCTAAATCCAAAATTTCAACATTCTACGGCTAATCCGTTTTAAAGTTATGCGAGATACGTACGAACGTACAGACGCCACGCCAAAACTAGTTAAAATGGATTCAGGGATAGTCAAAGTGGATATTTCTGTTGAAATCTGAAAACCGAAATTTTTCACAATCACAATACTTCCTTTTACCTTGTACAAGAAAATAATAATGAAATTAATCAAGGGAAAAAATTAGCTTTTAAAAATACATTTATATGAAAATAATTAATGAGTTTAGATACTCAATGGTCGTTTTTTCTAGCTGAAATATCCTTCTGGATTATACGTAACTCCAGGTCCCACGCTTTTTCATTATGTTATTAATTAATTATGTAACTCATGGGGTGGATACCAGTAAACTGTATAATTGATGAGATGTATAATCTCCTACAGACAATATAAATGAAAATTATAACAGTCTAGTTATTACAACAGCATCGTAAAAATAATGATGAATAAAACAGCGATATTCACAGCTTCATGTATAAAGAACAGAAATATACCCACGAACCTATTTTAACATTTATTTTTTAAGTAAGACTTCTACTTATTCCGTTACGAAACATGCTGCAATGTTTTCATAGTACACACTACATTCACAAGTCTCATAAGAATAAAAAGTAATGTACAGTATGTAATTTTACACTGCTAGTACTCGTACATAAGCTGTGAGAGGGCAATGTACGACAGCTCACTAGAGACTAGGTCACATTTAAATTACGTGACCGACCGATCGGCTTGCGTACGTTAATAAACGCATGTATCTGTATAACATACTATGTTTAAGTGTATACGCGTGTGAGTGTACACCGCACGAGTGCTGCTGCGTTCTGGGACTGCACGTCGAAACATCAAGTCGCTCGTTGAGGGCAAACCGCCAGGGACATTTAATGCCGTCTGGCGGCAGAGCCAAACGTTTCGCCTACTTTTCTAAGGACCAAATAGGTCTACAGATACCCGGACGTACGTTAGGGGTCCCAAGGTTTAATTTCCTAAATCAATAATGTCCGCATTGCTGATAAAAATAAAACGTATCTTGGAAAATTTTCTTGATTTTTATCATTCTTAACAATAACAAAAACGGGGTTAAAGTGATAAAAATTGCAACTAGCCTTCATCAACTTAATTAACCCTCTGCATAAAAGACCTAAAATTTTTTATTAATAGCAAAACTTCGGTCGGTAATTATTTTCGTGATACAATTATTAATTGAATATAATTGAAAATCAGTATAGATCTTCTGAACTTGTAAAAATAATTAAAAGTATGGCTGAAGTTATTCTTCTGAGATACTTCGTTATAGCAACTCAAGTTACATTTTAAACATTGAATTCGCTTCCGGCGTAAAAACAATCTGTAAATCATTAATTCTTTAATCATAGTATAAATTGATTTATTCCTCATTATAAAAATTATACATGAAGGTAGAGATGTACTACTCATACATATTGATGTTATTTTTTTTGCATTAATAATTAATAATCAATTTTAAAATTTTTCAAATTCATGTTAATGTTTAAAATATTTTATAGCAATTGAAATTTTTTGTATGTATCATTCATCCTCTACACTAGGCTCATATTTAAGTTGATTAAAGATATTTAAGTTCAGTAAAGATGTTCACTAAAAACCCAGTTCCTGGGTAAACAGAATGAAGGAATCAATTACAGGGCTGAATAATTTCTGCATTTCAGTGGATTTGATTTCACTAACAACTACAGGTGTGGCGTTAACGTACGTAAATAGAAACAATAAAGAGAGGATAGGATCTTTTGATATGTGTGGCAAGATTCAATTTTAGCCATTATTCCGTGTATTTAAAAACGTTTATTTTATCGTAGAAATTGTCTGCTTGTATTATAAACATAGAGATTTTACACAAAAATTTTAGAAATCCAGCAATGTTTAGTTTCAATGGTCACCTTAGTTTTTGAAATTTTGGAATTAGGATAAACAATTTTATTTTAATTTGAACGCTTCTATACATTTTTTTTTCTGAAGTTAAAATGTTTTCTTTAATAATTAATCGTGATTGTGTAATAATCTAAACAGTTCCGTATTTAATACATGATAAAACAAGACCACAATAAAATTTTAATTTATAGGTTAATAACAGTTCTCATGGAAAAGGCATTAACATTTTAACAAATATCTATCAACCTAAAATTAGTTTCAATCTAAATACAACATTGTAATGTCTGTCAATGAGTAAAATCTTGTCTAATGCCAAAATCCGAAATTCCTAACCCTAATGCAATCAAATCCTGAAAATTTTCATAATTAATAACTATGTATTATCAAACTGTAAGCATCTATGAAACTACAATCTATGATGATTCAGTAAGCCTGTTCTGGATTGGGATAACCTTTAACCCACCGGGTTGGTCTAGTGGTTAACGCGACATCACAAATCAGCTGATTTCGAAGTCAAGAGTTCTAAGGTT
>JAAAKQ030292577.1:0-10288 GCA_010016005.3 Zanna intricata
TTGAATACTAGATCGTGGATACCGGTGTTCTTTGGTGGGTTGGGTTTCAATTAATCACACTTCTCAGGAGTGGTCGACCTGAGATTATACAAGACTACACTTTATTCAAATACATACACATCATCCTCATTCATACTCTGAAGTAATACCTTATGGTAGTTCCGGAGGCTAAACAGATAAAGAGAGGGTTTTAAAGCTACTTAATATCTATTAACCTTGTCTTACAGTAATGAATCATAAATAAAATGAGAGAGTAACATAAGAATTACTGTTGTAGAAGAAATGTTATAAGTCGTTTTTCCCTATAACAGTTCAATGTTATAGGTTCACAGTTAGTTTAATGTTAAGACTACCTTGCGTCACCGGTACACATTCAACCGATACTAGAATCGTCGCTACTCTTTCGGAATTTTCCCCTAAAACTTTTTTTTCTTTTTTTTTGATATATGACGAATCGTATGTATCACATTCGATTATGTATACGGTTATGTGTAACAAAACTTACGCTCGCCTAATTAACGTTAAATATACAAATTATATACAATGATGCAATCTTTTATAACGGATGGCTAATAGTTTGTTAGAATCACATTTACGTGAATTTCTATGGCGTCACCGACACATGGATGAGAAAGATTTGTTCAATCTGATACTTCCAACATATTAATAAGTTTCGACCTTGCAGTATAATTATCGTATAGCAAAATAAAAACTGTATTATGTTTATAAAAGTAATTGTAATTAGGATTTATAATAAATACTATATTTAAAATACGTTGTATAAATTTTTAATTGTTCTCTTGTTTTTGCAAAATAATTTTATTTAATCATTAAAATACATGCATTTTTAATGAATTATGATACTGCACAATATTACAAATATATATACTTCACAAAAAAAAATTGAACCATTTTGAGGGAGGATAATTCTGAAAGAGTGGTGAGTCATCCCATACTTTAAACCAGCAATTAAGTATTTAAGTAAATACTCTCTCTTTTTAGCCTCCGGAACTACCGTAAGCTATTACTTCATAGGATGAATGAGGATGATATGTATGAATTCGAATGAAGTGCAATCTTGTACAATCTCAGGTCGACTACTACTGAGAAGTGTGGTTAATTGAAACCAAACTACCAAAGAACACCGGAATCCACGATCTAGTATTAATTCCGTATAAAAGTAACAACCTTTACTACGATTTCAACCTTAGAACTCTCGACCTCGAAATCAGCTATTTTGCGATGTCGCGTTAACCACTAGACCAGCCCGGTGGGCAATTTACTTAATACTGGAAAACTATACCGAAAAAACCGAGTAGTTTTAAGTCACCATTGGCAAGGACACCTTCTTTACAATATTATATATTTATGTACTAAAATAAAATTCGGATATAACTCTTTCGTTTTATATGCTTTAAATACAAAAAAAAAACCCTGAATATTATAATTTTTATATTATATAATACTTACTAAACAATTCATATTTAATAAACAAATTAAGGAAAATCCAGTTGTTAGTATCTTTAGCAAATTAAATTAAATGTTAGCGTAGCTAAGAATTAAAGAAATTATGCTAGTTAAAAACAGATTAATTAAAGGAGATTAAGAAAAAAACAAATATTTTTATAGGAATTACTCAGCAAAGCAAACTCTTACGTCGACATTTTTCGTTAAACCTCTTTCCATCTTACATAAATTAATATTCTTTTTTTGTCTACAAAAGAATACGTTTCTTTCTCAGATATTTTTCTTTACATTTACTTTAGTCGAACGGGTTGTACGAAGTTGAATAGTTGCGTAACATTACGAGCAGAGATAAAGGAGATTCTATCAATTTCCTTTTTATAATAATACATCTGTGATAGCATACGTATGAAAAGTTCAAACATGTTTAAACTTGCAAACTCTATTTTCCTCTTGTATGAGTCAGTCACGAGTTATACAGGCAAGAAATTTGAAGTAAATCATTAAATAAAAAGAAGGGAAACTGGGAAGGCTAATTAGATAGGCGATATTACTATTATTATGAAGCGACTAATAAAGCTTCAAACTCAACGGTAATGCTATGCTAATGCTATTGAAATAATTATAAAACACGAAATCTCCTTTATTCCTGCCATTAATAATAACAATAATTATTTTTTGTTGTACTAAATTAAAGAAAAAAAAAATCAAGGCAAGTACAACAAACATTCTTGACATATTACTGAGCAAATCATTAAAAAATAATTATTAAAAATATACGATGATAATTACAAGATAAGATTTTAGTTCGATAAAAATAATCTCAAGTAACTATTGTGTAATGATTAAATTAATACAAAATTACAAACATATCAGGCATATCCGTGCCTAGATATTTTTTAAAAGGGGGTTAATTATACATTCTATCAACCGCTGTATTTAAATATAAACTGTAATAAATTACGTTAATTTTAATTAGTTAAAGCGATCATACATTATTTACGGATGTAGTGTTATGAAATGACCTTGTTTTGTTTACTACACAGACAGCAACTATCTGTTTCGTTTTATCTCACTGACACGGTCGTTCCAACTCGCTCACAATATACTTGTTTACTACTTTTGTTCCCCAACCGCCACACAACACGCCACCACAGTACTTACGCGCTACTATCAATTTCCTTTAAATAACCTTCATTATAGAACACAACAATGTGTCTCGTTTGAAATATAATGTAAATAAACATATTTATTTAGATAGTTCAGATTAATTACTAAAATTGAAATCTATTATACCAATTACCATGTTTAATCCACTACAATAATACAAACAAAAATTTTTATTAAAAAATACACACACGGAAAGGAAATATTTTAATAGACCGGGCGGGCCTACATTAGCCCGATAAACCTCTCATCGTTTGGCCGGCCTCCTTGGCCGAGTGATAGCGTCTCGACCTTTCATCAGGTCCCGGGTTCGAATCCCGGTCAGACATGGCATTTTTCACACACGCTACAATTCATTCATTCATCTCATCCTCTGAAGATATACCTTAACGGTGGTTCCGGAGGTCAAAAAAAAAACTCTCATCGTTCGGGGCTGTTAAACCCGAACGATATAAATTTGGACCACAAATTGGAATTTGTGGTCCAATTACTTGAAATGCATTTACCCGAATTATGGATTCCGATTTTTAGCAAAGGTAAAATAATTAAGGAAAAACATTGTGTAGTAGTAAATAGTTTAACGCAATAAAAGTGCGTTAAAAAGTACGACGACGAAACGAGATGATAATATTAAACTATTATAATATATTTGAATATTTTTCAAAACGACCTTTCACAGTTAATATACAAGAAATAAAATACAGAAATAACAATTTTAAAAGATGATATACTACGCACATTCTTCAAAATGTAAATCTTTTCTAAAAACACAGTTTGAAAAAAAAGAATCGAATCGACTGACAGAAAAAAGTCACCTTCAATTTACAATTTATAAATGCAAAAAAAAAGCAAACATGATCTACTAATTTACAATTCAAACATCTACCACCTTTCAAGTCGGATCCAAAAATATTCAAAATCAGGATTTATACAGAACTTGCGTAATAAATCAAATTAGATCATATAATCTTCATATAATCGGGATGAACCTAAAAAATAAATAAATAAATTCCTCGTTTCGTAATACGGTAGATATCGGGAGAAAAATGTTAATATTTCTCTCGCAATGTAACAACTGAATCGCACTGTATTAGCAATAATTAAAAGTTTAAAAAGTCTCATAATAACGGTAAAAAAAGCGGTGTTTCTTATCTTAACAGCTTCATTTTAATACATGAGCGATTTCATTTCACGTATTTTTCTTCCAAATACCAGAAAAGATAAATTATGCCTTATATAATTATCTTTTAACTCTAGTTGATCAATAGGAACAGGAGCAAAAACATTCTAAAATATCCTAATAACCTGACATAAACCTTTTTCATACCTCTCACCCAATTTGAATGCGTTTTTGGAGGATTTTAAATTATTGCCCAATTTTTTCCAAATAATATCTACTTCAGTCAAGAATAATTTAATATAAATAAAAAAAAAAAAATTATTTGCGAGCGAAACTCATTAACGATTATAAATTCCTAATTAAAAATCCTAAGATACTTAAATCATAAAAATAAAGAACCTAAGGATTTAATCCAAATAAATGAAGCAATATAATTAAAACCAGATTCGATCAATTGAAATTAAATAACTGCTCTAATAAGCCCATCAAAAGGGCAGATTTCCGGTTTTAGTTAACCTTGAAAACGTTCCAAACAATCCAGTTTTTCACCTTTACGTGAATCAATACGGCTTAATTTCCAATAGGTTTACATCACCACACCGAGTTTCGTAAAGATCGGTTAAGATTTGCGTTCGGTAGAGCGGTTGAAAAATTTTTTTACATACATAAAGATGTATATAAACACGACCGAATGCAGTAACGATTTACAAATTCTTTGAAAATCCGCTAAAAATTTCTTTGGATGAGTCAACGTTAGAAATATTTTTTATGAATAAATGGCGACCATCCCGTCATTTAAAATATAGATAAGTATATCCTGTTTTTTCTCTTTAGAAAAAATATTCCGATCAGTAATTAAGGGCCAATCTTAAAAAAAAAATGACATTACAAAAGCTTTACTCTATAATAGCGGTTGGAAGGTGGTAAATAAAATACGTGCTTAAGGATAAAATCACATATACGTTAATTCATGCACTCACTAACAATTATTTTTAAAAGAAATATCGGGTCTTTTTCGTTATTCCCCCCCCACTTATACATGGATTATTTTTAGCAAATCGACTCAAAAATTCGTAAAATTTATAAATCTTATAAAATTTCACTACAAAGGAATAACTTAACTTTTTTTTTTTTTTTTAACCTCCGGAACCACAGTTAAGTATCACATCAGAGGATGATGATGAATGATGTGTAGCGTGTGTGAAAATGC
Source organism: Zanna intricata (assembly GCA_010016005.3). Lineage (NCBI taxonomy): Eukaryota > Metazoa > Arthropoda > Insecta > Hemiptera > Fulgoridae > Zanna > Zanna intricata. Next base: position 4,962 of record JAAAKQ030292577.1, read on the forward strand.
CATGCATGACCGGGATTCGAACCAGAGACCTCCGGATGAAAGGACAAGACGCTACCATTCGCACCACGGAAGCGGGAACTTAACTTAACCAATCACATGGATAAAACAAAGCAATAGCTTTCAGAATTTGTTCAAAATAATCTCCATTTTTATACCTGCGACGCCACATGAACTAAGCAATATTTTTTTTCAAAAAGTGATTTTTCTGCTTAATTTTAGTACATAATTACTTTTCGAGTATATTTATTTATACCAGTTTGTGGAGAGAAAAAATGATTTCAGTGGGAGGGGGGGGGAATAACGAAAGAGAACTGAAATATCGGCTAATATAATAAAAAATAAAAAAAATATATTTAACGCAATCTTACGAAAAATGTACAATTTATAATAATATTATTGAAAATACAATAATAATGCATAAATTACGGACGTAATGATGACTGATAAAAACTTCGCGAATCAGCTTTACAATCATAAACGATCAAAACGTGAAGCAACCCACGTAATATTTTGTATTAGTTAACTATTTTTGAAAGTGACATTGTTAAAAAGAATTTGTTTTTAAATTTAAAAAAAATAATAAATAAATAAAATACTAAAATTAAAAAAGATAAAGAAATTATTTTAAAAATATAAACTATGACGTTAATAGAGCCCACAAAATTAAAATATTAATACTATTATTATAATTAAGTTGTTAGAAATCGTGTATATTAAAATAATAATCCAAATAACTCGTAAACAAAATATAGATATGAATACAAAAGCCCTGCACGCTAACTAATCGCACAAAAAGATTTAATCTACAAAATAATACAATTTGACAATTTCACAACAATGTATAGTATTATTACAACACACTTATTTCTATTTAATGTTATCAGTTAGCAACATCGTTAAGTGTTTTGTTGCCCCCATACGCAAGAGAAGACACAAAAAAAAAAAAAAAAATTATTTAACATAAATCTGAATAAAATTTGGCACATGCTAAAAACAGAATTAACTGAATAACATGTTTATTAATTTCCTAAACGTATTAATGTAAATAACAACATTAAGTAAACAACAATATCTATCGTAGTAAATATAGTTTTTATCAAGAAATAAAAAACTTGTTTTTGAAGGTTTATATGTTACAAGTTACTTTAAGGGAAAATATTCAATTTAATGTAATATTACCCCATTTCTTCCCAGAAGAACAATTCCAAATTTTTCGCGTTTTTTTTTTTTTTTTAATTTTATCTACATTACTATCAAATTTATAAAATAAAACATGAAAGGGAAATTTCTTATTTGCAGTTTTTGTGTTATGATCTGTTGCGTTCACACAATGTTGGGAGTTTACCGCGAGTTACGATGGTGCTTTAACGCAACGATGGGAAATGATGTAAACAGAAAACATACAAATAATTCCAACAAAAAATAATTTATTAGGACAAAATTCATTTCTATAATATTAAAACAATATTTTTTGACGTACTAAATTTTACTTTTACATTTTAAGCTGAGTTGTGAAATTTTTCAAAACAGTCATCTTGACATTTTTTGCAAATATAGACAGTTTGACTATGGCACATTTTACACCTTCCTCTTTTATTATTTTCATTTCGGTCTATGATATGGTCAATTGTGCCTTTTCGTACGTTATCAGGTAAACTTGTCTTACTACAGTGTCCTAATAGTAAATATCTGTCACTCTTATCAAGTTCTTCAATTTTCGCGGAACGAAGTAAGGACAAAACTAACTGTGATTTGAAATCGATCTGATTAATTTTATTTCCGGTTGCTAAAGTATAAAATTAACAGGCATTTACTGCGGTAGCATCGATACCATTTACAAATAAGGTCCATCACCATTTTTTACTTCTTACTCGAATCCTGTAATTAGCAATCGCATTATCATGACCATTATGGAATGACTCAGCAGGACACTAAACGTAATAATAATAGTGGACATAAACAAATATTTGGTTCTAAGAATACAGACATTTATTTCTTCCGATAAAGTGCACCATCCCATTTATCATAATTTACTGTTCACATAAACAAAGAAACGGTTTTTAAAAAAATAAAGGCGAAAGCACTAAAAGTATACTCATAGAGAAGTCTGAAGCCGATTTAACGGTAAGGGAAAAACAGATTGAAACATAAAAAAGAGGTAAGGAATGTTAAGGAGAAAGAAGCTTAATTGGTCATTTATTAAAAATCTTACTGATTTGCGACATATCATGAGGAAAAAAATAAAAAAAAAAACAGGTCGGAAAAAGTAAAATTGATGGATATAAAAAGGAGAAAAAGCAACCAGAATTAAAAGTTCAGCTGCGAATACAGAATGGAGACAAGTGGTACACAGAACCTGCCTAAGGTCAGATAACCATATAACGATAACGATGCTAAACATTATTAAAATACTTTTACGAAAAGAATAATATTCCAGAATTCCGTAGAACATTAACTTACATAGGATATGAATATAGCCTACCGGGTTGGTTTAGTGGTTAACGCGACATCGTAAATCAGCTGATTTCGAAGTCGAGAGTTCTAAGGTTCGAATCCTAGTAAAGGTAGTTATTTTCTACGGATATGAGTACTACATCGTGGATACCGGTTTTTTTTTTATGATTGGGTACCACATATGATTGGGTTTTTTTTTATGATTAACCACACTTCTCAGGAGATTGTACAAGACTACACTTCATTCACATTCATACATATCATCCTCATTCATCCTCTGAAGTAATACCTTTCGGTAGTTCCGGAGGCTACAGAAAAATAGATAGGATTTGAATAAAAGTCAAATTATAATAATTTATATATAATTAATAATATAATAATAAAATAATTACAATAATTATATTAGTACGCTGGTAATAATTTTTAGCGTAAAAATTATAGACATCAATTATTTTAATTCGCTTACGTTAATAACTTATCGGGCAAAATAAATTATTTCTTACATAATTAATCGATCTAATCGTTGAACAGCAGACAATTAAAAGTTTATTAAGATTTGTAGTAATAATAATAAATAGTATAATAATACATACAAGACTATTAAAAATTAGCTACAACAGGTTGAAAAATGTTCACATCCTAATGTCATAGATATTTTCAAAATATTTCATTAATTAATAAATAATTTTAATTATAATATTCCTATATTTCAATGTAAAAGCTGTTCACAATTCTGAAATACTCCTAACTATGATATTAAACTTTACATGTGATCAAGTTGACAACAATTTAATACAATTATTTCAGAATTGCGAACAGCTTTTACAATGAGATATAGGAATATCACAATTAAAATTCCTTATCAATTAATCAAATTTTTATTAAAATATCTAGAGGCCACGATTTAATTATGACTTGATAGAAACCGGTTAATGAAAACATAATAAAACAAAACGAGGAAAATTAATTAAACGTGAAATAATTCTATATTAATACAAATAATTCGATATAAACACGTAATCGATTAAAAGAAGTTCGAATAAACATTAATCGATGCGATTTATTTTCTAATAAAAATAATAACAATAATTATTAATTCTAAATGCTTCTGAGATATTCCATTAACAACTTCACCGTATAAAAAAAAATTAAATTTTGAATTACGATACGGCCGAAAGCACCGAATTAATTTGAAGTAAATGTAACATAATAACAGTCAATAATTCTTCAAGTTATTCGGAAGGAAAGAAAATTAACTATTTAATTCGCCACTTAAACGGTATAACTCACCCGACATATTACCGATCCGAAGTACGCATAATTCATTCATTATAGCTTCGAGCGATTCTAAAATTACAGTTCAATAGTCTTAAAAAGAACAAACGGAAATAAAAAACCTTTCAAGCTCACTTATACGTGTAGGCGTGTGCTTTTCAACCAAAGAAATTACTAAATAATAAGCAAGAGTATATATAATTTACACTTAATAAAAAGAATGTATTATAACAATCAGGAAGCCGATAAATGTATGCAGCAACTTTATTTATTTCAGACCAAAGTAACTGCTAGATAAACTTAAAGTGCACGTGTACCGAGATAATTACCCCGCATCTCCTTCCTCGACTATTTTATACCTTTTTTTTTAGAAACTATTTAAAAGAAACAGACGGTGAATATGTAAAAACTGTTAATAATTTTAGCGCTAATAAATATAACTTCATTAAATTATATTAACAATTAAAAATCCACCTTACCAGCACATTAGGATAAACCCAATATCTCTTGGCTTGCCGGCCTCCGTGACGCGAGTAGTAGCGTCTCGGCCTTTCATCCGGAGGTTTCGAGTTCGATTCCCGGTCAAACATGGCATTTTCACAAACCGTGCAAATCATTCATCTCATCCTCTGAAGGTTATACCTAACGGTGGTTCCGGAGGTTCAAACAAACAAAAAAAAAATATATTTCTCGGGCTTACTTGAAAATCATCATCAGGAATTAAAAAAACATTAAATTAAAATAAAAAAATTATAACATATAAGTTTGAATATAATGTTAGAATCGATGTTTACATTTAAAAATTTTTTGACTTCCATGTAATGCTTTTTAACTGCTGATGATGGCTTTCAAGTAAGTAGAAAGATCTTTGGTTTATCTCAATGTGTTGGTAACATAGATTTTTAATTGTTAATATTATTTAATTAATTGTTAGGGATATAGGATGTAGAAATTATACCGAAATGGAACGACTTGCCCTAGATAGGGAATCTTGGAGAGCTGCATCAAACCAAACACTGAAGACAAAAAATTTAATTCATTAATTTATCAACGGTACCATGTTTGAGAAATTAAATATAATGTCATCTTATTTAATCTATTAAAGAATAGTTTTTAAAATTTGCTTTTTTATATTTTACTATACACTATAATAATAAAATGCGACAAACTTAAACAAAATAAATTCTAGGTTTTATAAATAATAAAAAAAAGTGATCTGGGTAGTTTTTTTTATCATTATGTTAAAAACTAAAAATTAAGTGTTCATATATTAGATAATTTTTACATGAGAAAATAAAAATTATTTCAATGTATTTACACTAAAATAATCACGAGTAATTCTACACAATTGAAGTAAAAAAAGATTATTAATCTGTTACATCAGTCAATTTTTATTTCAGGTAAATTCCTTATGGCATAATAAAATCGCAACATTATAAATACGCATAGTAAAAATAATTATATCAATAAATTAAAGCAATAAAATAAATTTTTACGGCGATCTAAGAAATAACCAATAGTAAAAAAAAAAAAAAAAAAAAAAAAAAAATGACCGGAAATGAAAGCATAATGTAAAACTCATGTCAAGGAAATAACTA
>JAAAKQ030292610.1:0-10287 GCA_010016005.3 Zanna intricata
GCCGAACCTCTTTCTGAGGTCCTCATATATGGTACACTCTTCCATTAGATGCTTGACTGTAAGTGGTTTGTCACAAAAACCACACATTGGTCTATCTTCGCCGGTTAGTAAATATGAATTCGTTATACGCGTGTAACCGATTCTAAGTCTGGTCACCGCCACTTGTTCACGGCAAGTCAGTATCGAGTCGCTCTTCCATTTTTATGGAGAGCACTTAGCGGCATTTAATTTGGTACCCAATCCTCTCCACTCATTATTCCAATACTAGTACCAATACTTATTGGACGTTATTAAAGTAGTTACTTTAGAATTATCTTACTTAAAATGTTTAATTGTTAATTTCATTATTATGAACTTATAATTATTATTATTATTGTTAAAATGCATTATTATTATTATTGTAATCGGATTTTATATATTTGAATTTTTTGAACGATATGTAAATTGTTAAATGAGTAATTTCTGTAAAATGAATTATATATAAATGTATTTTTTATTTATTTTTTTATACTTTTGTGCAATATACAAAGTCTGAATGTAGCTGTACTGTTGCACAAACAAAACAAGTAAATAATTATTGAGAAAAAATAAAACCACGTCCCTGTTAAAATTAACGTATTAAAAATTAATACTATTACATTAAATCATATCCTATCTTTACATTAATATAGTTATTGAATATTTGTTAAATTTACAAATTTCAATAATAAAAAAGTTCATTGAATTAAATAAAAAGATATTATGTAATGATGATGATAATCAGAAAGAAATAAAACTAATAATTTAGTATTACCCTTGCCGATCTCCACGGTGAAATGAAAGCGTCTCGGCCTTTTAAACGGAGGTCCCGGATATGAATCCCGGTCAGGCTTTTGGCAGTTTTCACACGCTACAAAATTTATTATCATCCATCAGTAATTTTAAATGGGTTTAAGCCTGTTGTTACTGCTGTATTAATAAATTAACAAGTAGTGTTAAGTTGCCGATTACCGTATATGGATGTAGAGTTTTTATATTTCAATCACAAGGTTTCGAGTTCGAATCCCGATCAGGCATTCCGTTGTTTACTGCGTAAAAATTTTCATCATTTTTTTTTCCATTTTGGAAGGTTTTCATCGTGATGAATAACTGGCGGTAAAAATCATAACTATACCTTTTCGCCTAAAATAAAAAAAAAATTATTTTACGAGAGAGAGAGTGAGAGAGAGAGAGAGAGAGGGAGCGAGGGAGAGAGAGAGAGAGAGAGAGGTAATATAAGTTACTTTTTGGGAAAGATGAGTACAATAAAACATACTTCAGTAGGAAAATTAGTATATAAATAATTTTTTACAATATTATGAAATAATTTTTAATGAACTTTAACAAAAACGGACATAACAAAAACGTTTGGACGGACTTTTACGATTTCACTAAAGTTAACATTTTAAGATTTGGGATGTTTAACATTGATCCTATTAATACATTTTAGGCATACATACATTTCAATAATAAAAATAACACTAATTTATATAATTTTCTTATAATATTATAAATGAAATAACAATTTTGAACAAATTAGATAAACTTTTATGTATAACAAGGTTATTCAAATAATTCAACAATTATTAAAAAATTCGATAAAAATCTTAGAAATAATAAAAAAAGATTTATTATTTATATCTTCATATGTTATAGGTTTCTAATATATTACAAAACATTATCTGTAAATTTTAAAATATTTTAAAAAATTGACAATTTCAATCACTATAAAATTAAATAATTGCTTCATATTCAACTCAAAAATTTCTTAAAGATACTTAAATTTATTTAAAAAAACAGTTTCTGATTTTTTAAATTCGCATTGCGAAACGTTAAAAGAAAATGACAAAATTGCCATACAATAATACTGAATATAATTCACTATTAACAAAATCAAATAAAGTTAAAAATTAAACTAAAAATTGATAATTTTTGAAGTTTCATTACCCAAGTTAGATAAGATTAAAAATACTTAAATTGACTGTTCAAATCCTATGAAAATACCAATGAAAATAAGTACCACTTATATTATATATGGCTGAAAAACTCTCAATGTTTATCAGATTATTACTCCATTTAAGAAAAAGTCCAAAATCCAATTTTTTTTTTTTTGGATTTTTTTGGACACTTTTTTTTCAGTCGATTGCAATCAAAGGGAAAAGCACTAACTATATATTACAACAGTCCTAAATCATAAATGTGAACATTCTTATGGCTAATCGTTTTTGAGTTATGCGAGGTACATTTGTACGTACGTAAAGACGTCACGCCGAAGCTAGTCAAAATGGATTCAGGGATGGTCAAAACGGATATTTTTGCTAAAATCTGAAAACCGAAATTTTTCGCGTTTACAATTCTTCCTTGTACTTTGTAAAAGGAAGTAAAAAAGAAAAGTCACCTAAAATTTGAAGTAGAGCAAAAGGATATGCAAATAAAAAAGTGAGCTCGATAGAAATTTTAAGATGTAGAAGTTAATTTGAATAGTAATTGACTAATATAAAGCATTTTAGATAAAAAATCTATTACTACTTTTAACGCTTATTTGTTTGTTTGTATATAAATATATTTTATACATCCATGGGCATTAACTCAATGGAAATTATTAGCTATGAAAGGATGCCATGACTGATATTCGAACCCGGGACCTGTGTACGAAATTCCGAGATGCATATTATATTTTGTTAAGATAAAAAAATATATTAACAAAAAAATCACAAGTTTAACCAAATATTTGATCATATTTTTCCCCTCCAAAAATCATTTCTCCATTCATTTTCTCCTAAAAAAAAAAAAAAATCACCGAATTATCCAAATTTTTTTGTCTACTTTATTTAATTCTAATAATCATATTGATTTTACAAGGTTTGTTTTGGGAGGGAGGGGATAAAATTGAACTAGAAATTCAAATGTTAATGACTTAAATGTAAATCAGATTTGTATTGATTTTTTATAGGATCCCATAATTAATTCAACAAATTACAGGATTTTTTTTTGTAACATTTATAGAATATTCGTGTAGTTCCTAAAAAAAACAAGTTTTATCAAAAAAATTTTCTGCAATATACATTTAAAAAAAATATATTTTATTGTAATAATCTGATTAAAAAAAAAAACGGAAAATAATTTAGGAACTAAAAAAGTTAATCGATGAATTAAAACTGGAACAATTAATTTAATATCTGTACTATAGTAGAATTTTTTATTTTTGTTTTTATTATTATTTTAAATTTCAAACAATTGTAGATAATTTTATGTACATAATAGTCGGTATTGCTGTGTTATTATTACACTACCATTATATAATAACAAATGTATACCATAAGATTAATGAGGCGTATCAAAATTATTTCGCCTATTATATATTCAACGGAATGTTGTCTTGCTATAATATTGTTGTGTAGTAGGAATCCCCAGTATTACGACACGATACGAGCCACTTCTATTCGTTTCTGTTCAATAATTATGGTAATCCAGAATATATATGAAAACGTGACTCGTACACCTGTTTTAGTTCATCTTCTTGTATCTGTATTTATTTTTACGTTTTATTGCATCTCATTTATTCGTATTATTACTAGTATTATTTTATCAAATCATGTATAGCGTAGAAAGATGTTTACACATATTATTTTTATTTTCTATCTTCTTTTTAAAACCCCTTACGGTAAATAAGCTGTTTCCATGTAATTATATATAAAATCTTCTTTCTTTTTTTTTTTTTTTTTGAATGGTTTAGAGGTCGTTTTTACTTGTTCGTTTATTACCAACTTGGTTCATAACCTTGGCTGTGTTATTCTTAGCTTATTCTTTTGTCAGTTGATACATGTGGAACGAATTGAAAAATGTCAAACGGTCTTTTATTGAATGGAATAACATGTTATTAAGTTGTCGAATATGATATAAAGGAATAAGAAAAGATTGATGGAATTTTATTTCCTGTACACCGATTTAATTAATAGTTTTATAAAAATGGTTGTTCTTTATTGTCAAAGGATCAATCACAAATTGAAATGACAACAAAGATGATTTTAAAAAGTAAGAATCAATTAAGACAGTAAGACAATCGAATAAAATTTCTATTTTTTAATTAAATTAAAATACGCATCTAAAGAACCTTACACAATCGATGTTTTAGTTACGGGTCAATCTTTGTTAATTACGTTAAAATATACAAAGTGATTCAAAAAGGAGTTCACAACTTTAAAAGCATATAAAAATTTATTTAGATAACTTACAGATTCGGTTTAGGTTTCTTTTCATAGCAAAACGTATGAAGTTTAGACTGTTAAGTTCATTAGTACCGAATTTGGACACCAGCTCCGGAACCAGTGTTGTGTAAAAAGTGATATATTTATTGGTACGGAAAGTGCTCGCTGTGTATTTTGGTTTCAAGATTTGTAGTCAGCCAGTGCAGTTCAACGTAATTTTCGTAGAGAATATGGTAGAAATCCTCCTAATAGGCATACAATTTACTCTTGGCTTCAAACCTTCAGTGAGACACATTGTTCTATTAGATATACAAAATCACCAAGACGTCCACGCATTCCCTAAAGCTGCTGTGGAACAACTCTGAGAAAGCTTTGAAGGTAGTCCGAAGAAATCATCTCGACGTACGTCGCGTAAAATTGACATTCCTTCCACAAACGACTGTTTGAAGAGTATTACGTAAACGATTTTACTTGAAGAAGCCACAAAAATTAACCGTGGTTCAGCACGTTAAAGATGGCGACAAAAGTTGTTCGGCTGCAGTTTTGTGTGAAAATGATTAATAGAATTGAAGACAACAATTTAAATACAATTAAATCATAAATTTAGACAATGTAATTCTTAATGATGAAACAACGATTCACACTACTGATCCATAACTGATCGGTGAAAGCCATAACTGCCGAATATGGGGTAGCGAAATGCCTCATGAAACTTAGCAACACATTCGTGATAGCCCTAAGATTTTTTTTTTTGTGGCCTAAGAAAAAAACTGCGGCCTTTTTTCTTCCAGGAGGCAACCATAAATGGAATCGTTTATCATAACATGCTTCAAAATTTACTAATTCCTCAGTTAAAAGATGATGACCAAGATTGGCGCTGCTACTATCAGCAAAACGGGGCACTACCTCACTTCACTACTGCTTAGAAGTCCGAGATTATCTTGATACTCGATTCCCAGATCGGTGGATTGATTGTGAAAGTCCAATTACCCTGCCTCCTTTCTCGGTAGGTTTGATCCTGCTAGATTTTTTCTTGAGGGATTTCATTAAAGATCTGGTTTTATTTACCAACTTTGTCTGCTGATCTTGTTCGAGCTATGATTTCGAATTAACTTCCCAGCTGCAGAGGTAACATCCGAATTGTTGGTTACAGTCTGGAATGAAATCGAGATCAGCTAAGATATATGTTGCATTACGAGTGGAAGCCATATCGAACCAAAGTAAATGTTGGGTGTCAAACGTGATGTGTTTTACTGTGAAATGAGACAATTGAATCTGTATCTCAATAAATTTTAATAGGCTTTAAAGTTGGGAAGTTCTTTATGAATCATCCGTATACCTAAGAATAAATTTTTTTTCGCGATTTAAGAAATAAAAACTCTATTATTTCTTATGACTCATAAATTTTAGTGATATTATAAACAAATCTGTTTTCTTTATTTATTTTTTTTTTTTTTAGTTGATACAGGCGTTTAATTTCTCATATTCATTACATAAACAATTTTATAACTTATTGATGAAACTGATGAAAGTTTTAATCAATTCGGTACCTTTATCAAATATCGGCGTCCATCAGTTTTTCTTTTGAAATTTTGGGTGGGTTTTTCGAACGAATTTCTTTTATTCATTTTAATTTATTTGTTACTGCATTATTTCAACTTAAGTATATCACGGTAAATATAGTTAATGATATCAGATGGCCAAATTTCCTAATTGGATCATATTTTCTGGAACTGGTTTTCGTTCCTTACAACACAATGCCACAGGAATTCGATGAAGTAGGATTCGACGTAGTGTCTGGCAGTTCCCGTGTGCTTTTAATTCCGCCATTTCAGTAGCCCCCCCCCATCCCATATCTGTTCATTACTTTGAGTATGAAAACCATTGTGAGTATCAACGAATGGTACTGATGATTAAAGTATAATGGTTATTTTTCTTGATTTTTTTTTTTTCAATTTAAGTTAAACGATTTATTGAAGAAAGATATTCAATTTTAGTTTTCATATTGCATTTATTTAATTTTTCTAACAAAAATACTTGTATTATGTTTTTATGCAGTATAATCGTATTATAATTAGTAATAGTTAACACTTGTTTACAATTGAGTTACTTATGAATATTATTCGATTATGGGACGGTAAATATCTACTTTGCGCCTGAATTACTTTAGTTACAATTTGCTTTTGAATATTTTCATTATATGAATGAGAGAGATACTTCACGGAAAAACTTATTCCTCTATTATTTCTGCAAAAGGGAGGTAACATGGATCAGACTTACACACACACACACACACACACATACACACACGCACACGCACACACACGCGCGCGCCTGCGTGCACGGGTTGTTTATTCGGCTTGTTGTCTGCTATTGTGAATTGTATTCTTCTTGCTTGGATGCACTTTTGCATTGCATTTTCTGTATGCACTCACTGTACAGCAGTATAATATATCCGTGACGTCCCCCACCCTTTAACTCTGCATCTTTGTTAATCATCCCTTCTTTATTATACTACCTTTTTGTTATACCACTGACTTCACTAATGTAAATCCCTGTTATATGATAAATTTTAGTCGTTGTATATTGTATTGTGTGTACTGCATGTGTATATTGTAATTTATATGTCAATCGTAATGAAAAAGTTAAGTGTTTTAATTAAACTAAAAATAAAATAATACTTATTATTGTATAAAAAAATTATAAGCGGTTTAAAAATAATATTGTAACGAATATCATTAAAATAAATTATTTTTTAAACGTTTTTTATTAAAATCAATTAAGGTAAATTAAAAAAAAATGGTTTATTTATTATTTTATAATTTAATAATATAAAGTACAATTTTTTTTTTCGTCAAAATTTTTATTGGAGTTAGCACGACAGCTTTGAAGAGGACTTTTTCAGTTCGATGTTCATCCTGCCGGATAAAGCTACAAGAAGTTTTTTATGGGTTCAAATTACTAGATGAAATATGGAAATTAGTAGAATCCGAAAAATAAAAATTTGATTTTCGAGTCCAGAATTTTTGGATGCAAAACAACGCTCAATTGACTTTCCACTGTGTAATAAGTATTTTTTTTAAATACTTATTTTAATTTAAATTATATATAAGAAGAATAACTTATATAATTGTAATAAAAAAATAATGGAACTAACTTAAAAATTATATTTTTTAAAAAATACAAGTTGTTTCAAATAATATCGAACGTTTACCAAACGTTCCATATTTATATCTGATTACTTCCAAACCAATTACAGTTGTGGGATGAGCAAATAGTTTTCTTTTAAAAGAGTAGTTTTCTTTATTTATTACTACTATTTTTATATTGCAACCATCAGTCAGTTGATTAGTTTTTGTTACCTTACATTCCTTCCTATTGTTATTTTTTAGGGTATTTTTTAAATATCCTTCTATTACCAAAATAATAAATCTTGTTTCTCTTATTATATCTCCTAATGACCAAGTGTTTTTATATGATTTGCTTGATTACATTAATATCTCTTTAACTCCAATGTCATTTTGAACATAGATGCTTTCATAAAAAATAATGATAATATAATTTTATCGTTTTAGTATTTGAAGGAAAATCGTTCTTGTTTTACCGTATATTTAAATAATCAAGGAAAACTTTGATCAGTAATGCGTTGTTCGAATCCTGACTACAGGTACTTCAATTTTCCCAATAATTTGAGATATTTTTAAACATTTGTCCGATTTTAATTATACTCCGATTAATTATGTCCGATTTTATTTAAATTTTCTTTAAAATCCTTGGTTTCTTCTTTCCCACGATTTTCTCTGGATTTTTCCTAGAAAAAACTGAATATTGACATTTTCCACGGAATTAATGATAAGATATTCGTGTTTCTATGGATTGGTTGGGGAAGATCATCCAAGGAACCTGACCGGTATTTTGTATCTGTAGCTATATAAAAAAGCTCAGCGTAGACATCTCCACGCTGATAATCATTTCATCAATGATTATCGGGTAAAGTTGGGATTCAAATATTTTCTAATTTATAAATACATAATCAGATAAACCAAATTTTAAATTTTTTTAAAACTTTTTTAAATAATTTATTTTTTTATTGTAACTCTATTCACTTTTCTAGCCATAAATCATAACAAAATAGCAATTCAGAAACATCCATTTTGACGAGTTTGTCTCTTGTAAAAAACATACGAGTAAAAAGATAAACAATACAATAGAATAGATAAACAATTTCCTTACAAGAGGAAAAGCGCGTACTTAAAAATTGAAACGATTTTATACTAAAAACACTTTTAAAACCAATTCTATTACTATTCGATACGTAGTATACCTGGTATCGAAAATCTGGACAGGGACATGATGGTCGTACCGAAATGCTGTAAAATTTATTGAAATTAAAGCAGATAAAGTACAGTATATCCGGATGTTGTTGTCAGAATGCGATGCAGATGTGTTTCAATTTATTTTCTGCATCGTGGAATTAGCAGCTGCGGTGCAAATAAGAGAGCAAAGCGAATGTTATGCGAGGATAACCGCATGCTTTGCAATGTAAATACGTGACCGCTCTGTATTCTCTTCTCTCGGTTGCCGTGGTAGTGATACCGGTGACGGGACGGGTGTCGGCCAGCCGATGCGACCCCACACTCCATAAACCTTTTGAAAAAGCGAAGATAATAAATCTGCTTAAATAAGAATCTCTTTATGACAAAAGGTAATGGATGTGCATATGTTTCATCCAAAAAACATGCCGACATAAAGTGGTATGGAATTATAATTTTTCAATCCAGTCGTTATGTAAAAATTATTCAAAATAAAAAAAAAAGTAAATAAAAAGATTAGTAACGAAATATCTAAACTTTCTCAGCATTTTCATAGAGCTTAAAATTTAATCTCTCCAGCATTACAATTATTATTAACATTATATTTTTATTTTTATTTTTTATTTTTTTGGTCATGTACATAATTATGTCTGATCTTCTGAAAAATAATTTGTAAAAAACGTTTAATTTTAATAAAACATTATTCATATTCAAATCTGCACTTAGATTTTCTGTTGTAACACAGAATGTATTTCAAAACGTCTCAAATAATATCTTTTGATATTAAAAAAAAAAAATCTTTATTATATTTTTATTTAAAAAATGTTATATCATTCTCGTGTTGTAAAATTTTTCTCAGACTGAATAACCATGGTGTAAAAAGTAATAAAATAAAATGACATGTTTTAGAGGGTCGTTAAAGTATATTTACTCACACATTTTATAATTAAAAATAATGTTTAAAGTATTAAATAATATTAAATAAAAATAGTATATGAAAAAAATTCAAATGTAAATAAATGTTAATAACAATATAATTTAGAAAAAAAAATGTTTTTACAACATCATTATTATTTTTATTAATAATTTACGAGTAGTATCCTAACAATCTTCCAAAAATTAATTTATTTAAGGATTAAATTTTAAGTTACTCGCAATTACCAGAAAACTTCAGTAAAATTTCCAGATTTTAAATGATTTATTGAAAATAATTAAGATCTGATAATCCATTGACCCATTGAGAAATTATAACGTCAGGAAATTTAGTTAAAAAGAAATTATTTTATATAGTTAACTAAATAAAAGAGATATTTTGTTTTACTTAAATATTTTGTATTTGTGATCATTTAATGGAAAAATCTTAGTACCTGCTTTAAATTATTTTAACACATTATTTTAATTTTTTTTTTCACAAAAGGTGTAGCCTATATTCGAAAATAAATTTAAGAAACAATAAATTTGAAAGAAAAAATTAATTTGATTCAGGTAGAATGATTTTTTTAAAATTTATATATACATATATAAAATTATAATTCCCTGAAAATTTGTATAAATTGCTAGGGTTAGTATTTAGCATTTACAATAGTTAACTGAGGCCCCAGGATACATTAATTTTTATACGGATAAAACATTAATTAATTAATTTTTAATTAATTAATACATTAATTTATACAAAATTTTTATACGGATTTGAATACTAGATCGTGGATACCGGTGTTCTTTGGTGGTTGGGTTTCAATTAACCACAC